>JAJDFG010000326.1:0-177500 GCA_021039105.1 Scomber colias
TGTTTGTTGTATTCTTCAGGTTAAAATAAACATGAATGCTGGTTATTAACAGGTTGATTTTATAAATATACACATACTTTTATCTATAAGTAAAAACATATTTCATACTGTTAAAATCTAATGAAACTGGTTCAATCTCTATTATTACACTCTATGTAAATGTGTGTCCTTTGTGATTAAATTAAAACCAGATTACTTTCTTATTATTCATTCTTAGAAGGAAACATAACTTCTTACACCTCTTATGCACTTCAGGGACTTTGAGCTCTCATGTCTCATTTACTGTTGATGTGATGAAACTGCTGCTGAATAAAGAGAGACAGCAGCAGAGATGAGCTGTGTGATCATTTCTCAATCTTACCTGCAAATAAATATGTTTCACTGGACATAACTTGACCTGAAGTCAGTGGAAAGATGGATAAACACATGTTATTTATAATCTACAGATGTGGGACAAATTAAAGGAAACACCAATATAAAGTGTGTTAGTGAGGCGTTGGACTCCTTGTTACTGAGTCTACAGTCTGTAAACTCCTTCATCCTTCATCTGGTGTTTGGATGATGATGGTGTCGGATTTACATTATCTCCATCCTCATCAAACCATTGAGTGGATGGAAGAGAGCGCTCCCATCACGAAAGAGATGATTCATCACAGGATAAACTGAGTCCGTCCTGCTGCAGCTGCCAAAGACAATGGCAGACTGCAGAAGGTGATGTGCTCCAACCTGCACAGCCCCAGGACAGCAGGGTTATTATAGTTTTGAAATTGTCATAAGTTTTTATTTTTATTTAATTTTATCAGTTTGCTTTTTTTATAACAGATTAGTTTTAGTGAGTTTAACAAGTGATGAAGTAGTTTTTATGTAGTTGTAGTCTTTCAGGTATGGTGTAGTTTCAGGTATCAGGAGGAAAGCCTTGATTAGTAGAAGCTGTGAAGGATGAAATAATGCTGACACTGTGTTTGGTACTAACCGTCATCTCAACAAGTCACACTGAACACTATACAGTTACCATGGAGACAATGAACACTTTACAGTTACCATGGAGACAATGAACACTATACAGTTACCATGGAGACGATGAAAAGAAAACTACAACTAAGATCATTTTATCTGCTGTTCACTTTAGTTTTAGTTAGTCTTGCATTGTTCATTGTAGTTTTTATTTAGTTTTCATTTATTACAAAACTCTCTTCTTCTTTTTTTAAATTTCACTGCTAGTTTTAGTTTTAGTGAACTATAATAACACTGCTGCTCACTTCCATGGCCCTGGTGTTGGCAGGAAAGATAGTGGACCAACTCCTGCAGTCCATCAAGACCAACACCTCACAGCACAGAACACTTTCTTCCCTCATTGACACACATACATTAATATGTAATATATCTATAAATATATATCTTACACATATCTTTCTGTATTTGCATATCTTAAAACTTCCAGCTGTGAACTTATGCTCATTAATGCACAAAACTGCTCAGCTGTTATATTTAAAAACCTTTTAAACGTCATAATACCTTCTGTTGTTAATGTGTGGCTGATGTTTCTGGTATTTTGTATTTTGTCTGTTTTTGTGTTTTTGTCCTCTCACTGTGTTTATCGCTACGCATCATCAGAGCAGATCAGACTCCTCGTATGTGGAAGCGTAGCGGCTGCAGACCTGAGTGTGATTCTGATGAATGATCACAGGAATAGTAGCATTAGATCCATTAATTAGGTAAGCCAACTAAAATATTTAAAAGTGGCAGCAGCTACAAGTAGGACACTGCCAGCGGCTTCATCTCCTTCTTCTCCACGTCTGTTTTACACATGTGTCTCTCTGCATCTGTCACACCTTTTTTTTCTCTTTTTTCAGTGTGACTTTTCTTTCCTCCTTTTATTCTGCTTTGATTCATTCTTGCTGTAACTGAGGTTAAGTGAAGATATTTTGGCTCCTTTAAAAGTTCACTTGATGTCCAACAACAGCGCAGATTAGTTACAGCTGTCAGCTTATTTTAACTAGAATTGACTGTTCCTTCTTTCCTCCCTTCCTTCTGTCCTTCCTTCCTCCCTCCCTCCCTTCTTTCCTTCCTTCTTCGTCCTCTCCATCCTTTCTCCCTCCCTCCCTCCTTTCCTTCCTTCCTCCCTCATTTCCTTCCCTTCCACCGTCCTTTCCTTCCTTCCTTCTGTCCTTCCTTCTTCCTTCCTCTCTCCTTTCCTTCCTTCTTCCTCCCTTCCATCCTTCCTTCCTTCTCTCCTCCCTCCCTCCTCCCCCCCCCCCTCCCTCCTTCCTTCCTCCCTCCCTTCCTTCCTTGACCTGAGGACAACAGGAGGGTTAAAGCTCCTGATTTAAAGAACAGCAGTCATGGATTTTGTGTGGGAGCGTTTGTATCCCTGATATTTCCATCTAGAGTGTTTTTATTTATTACTTGTCTCCTTCTTGGCCAAAAGTCAGTGAAGAGAGACTTAAAGTGCTCTGTCTCTTCTCCAGCTCCTCCCTCCTCCCACCATGAGCGCCTCCTCCAGCTCGGTGGTGGAGGCGGAGCTCTACAGCGTCACCACTTCTCCGCTGTCTCTGGACTCCAGCGTTTTCTTCTGCGACGCGACATCGTCCTGCATCAAAGACTCGCTGGACTTCTTCATCATCAACGTCGGCGGCAGTCGCTACGTTTTGTCCCAGGAGCTGCTGGCGTCGCATCCGGAGACCCGGCTGGGAAAACTGGCCTGCTGCAGCCGTGACTCTGCGCTGGAGCTCTGTGACGACGCTGACTTCCTGGAGAACGAGTTCTTCTTTGACCGCAACTCACAGACCTTCCAGTAGGTGGCACCGTTTCAGACTTTGGGATTTAAAACATAATAATAAAGCAGATAATGTAATAACTAACCAATAACGTACTAAAATGTGTGAATCAATCACGTAATATAACTTTTTTGCTAATAATGTTGAAGTTATTCAATTATGAATAAGTTATTGACTGGTTATTATGTTGTTGGCTATGTAAAAAAAATCAATCTTTACAAATGTAATAAATGGAGCTGAGAACATAATAATATACTAATATCACTTTATTTAAGTTTCATTTATTGGATATAAAGTGTGACACTTCCATAGCACTTAGTCTAACGGTTAGGTCTTTCTAACCCTTGTATTATGTTGGAGTCAAATAGACCTGTTTCCAAATTTTATCATCAATTTATGATCATGGTCATGAAAAGAATTTCAGTTTGTCAATAACGTAATAGCCTCTTACATTATTGACAAAAAGCTATTATGTATGTTAAGTTATTGGCAAGTTATTCCGTGCTTTCCGGGCTTAATTACATTTAAAATGGGCAAAATGATTACGTGATCGACCACTATTACGTTACTGGACACTACACATGAATGGTTACAGACAACATGTGAACAGTCTGATAACTATGCAGGACTGAACTGTGGAGATAGAGCGTTAAACTGAGGTGGTGACTTTGATTGACAGGTGACACTTGGTAGGGGGCGGGGCTTCAGCGTTTGGGAGCAGAGAAAGAGGCTGATTTTTACACAACTTTGAAGTCTAATTTCATATATTTGCTGATTTTTTTTAATCATTGAAATTTGGCAGGGTGGTTAACGACACACTTTTCTGTGGTATGTCAAACTCAGAACACATATTTATTCTTACTTTACATAGACTTTAAGCCCTCCCTCAAGTCAAAGCCATGTTTTCTTGTTCCTTCAGTTCTTCTTCTCTGCAGAATGATGCAGTAGTTTAGAGTTTGGAGCCAATCGTGATCCACTAGGCAGCTGACTCAAGTGTGATGTGGAAACTTGAAGCCTTTAATGCACAAACACTGAGAATGAACTTTGAACTGAATTAGGAGTCATCTTGTGTCCCGCAGGAAAACTTTTGTAATGAACAAATATTTCTGAATGAAGGAGAAAGAGCAGATGTAATTTACAGGTTTAATGTAATTTAATGGAAAAAATATATTTTCTACAGTCAGAAGTTCCTACTAATGACAAGGAAAGAGGGAACAAGTGTGCAAACATCCAGGCAAATTATTAGGAAGACAAAAACAAAAATCATTTCAGGGTTCAAAGGAGTGAGATCTGCACTCTGTTAAGCTCCCAATAAATAAAGAGGATGAAATGATTTATTAGAGCTAGACAGTGAGCAGACCTCGCTCCTTTGTACTCTGCAGGGAATGCTTGAAACCAACTACTGTGTATATGAAGTGTTGTCCAACCATGTCTGAAGGCGAAAGTGTTTCTGGCAGCCGCTGTAAGAAGAGCAAGACACCATAACTCAGTCGAATGTGGAAAACTGAGCGAGCACACATACACACAGTCTCTCTTTGAAGATAGTCATACTGTTGACATGAAAAGTAACATAAATAAAAAAGAAAAGAGAGCTAGAGAGAGTTTCAGTTGTGTGATTACAGAGCTGGTCATGTAAAAATTAAAACACTGTTAACAACATATCAATTAAATTTGGTCTTTAGTTTAAATCTGATGTGAGGTAAATTGGTTTGGTTTTCAGGATCGTGTGCTATTAAGTGTGAAAGACTTCACTTAAATAAAAGTACCAATACAGCAGTGTGAAAATACTGTACTGCAGTATTATGAGTGATGTAGTATGCAGTATTACAGTAAAAGTAGTGATATATTATTATATATGACATCATTAGATTATTAATAGTGAAGCATCAGTGTTAGAGCAGCATGTTACTGTTGTAGCTGCTGGAGGTGGAGCTAGTTTATACTACTTTATATACAGTTAGCTAGTTTATACTACTTTATATACAGTTAGCTAGTTTACACTACTTTATATACAGTTAGCTAGTTTATACTACTTTATATACAGTTAGCTAGTTTACACTACTTTATATACAGTTAGCTAGTTTACACTACTTTATATACAGTTAGCTAGTATATACTACTTTATATACAGTTAGCTAGTTTACACTACTTTATATACAGTTAGCTAGTTTACACTACTTTATATACAGTTAGCTAGTATATACTACTTTATATACAGTTAGCTAGTTTACACTACTTTATGTACAGTTAGCTAGTATATACTACTTTATATACAGTTAGCTAGTTTACACTACTTTATATACAGTTAGCTAGTATATACTACTTTATATACAGTTAGCTAGTATATACTACTTTATATACAGTTAGCTAGTTTATACTACTTTATATACAGTTAGCTAGTTTATACTACTTTATATACAGTTAGCTAGTTTACGCTACTTTATATACAGTTAGCTAGTATATACTACTTTATATACAGTTAGCTAGTTTACACTACTTTATATACAGTTAGCTAGTTTATACTACTTTATATACAGTTAGCTAGTTTATACTACTTTATATACAGTTAGCTAGTTTATACTACTTTATATACAGTTTGCTAGTTTACACTACTTTATATACAGTTAGCTAGTTTACACTACTTTATATACCGTTAGCTAGTTTAGTCCAGTGGTTCCCAACCTAGGAGTGGGGCCCCTCCAAAGGTTCAGCAGATAAATGTGAAGGCTGCTGAGATGATTAATGGGAGAGGAAAGAAGAAAAAACAAAGCTCTGATACACAAATGTGTTTTCAGTTCTCGGACTTTTTCTCTAATCTTTGATTTTTGCTGAAATATTGGATCATTTGAACATTTATTGAAATGAAAGCATGTGAGAAGTTTAGAGGGAAAAATCAGTATTTGGTGGAGCTGTTAACAACTCATAGACATCTGAAATGTGAGCCGACTACACACTGCTTTTTGGTTTCATCTTTAACAATGTGTTGTATTTTAAAAGCTTGTTATATTATCCATTGTGTCAAATCTACATCTGAAAAGTAGGCACCATTAAGTGTTTGTAGCTGTCAGATTGTTCACTAAAGTCTATTATGTGGAGCTGAATGTTTTAAATGAATACAGTTTAATATTAAACATATAATACAGGGCTTACATAGAGCTTTATTTAGGACAGAGGACTGTGCTCTATCTCTCATTAAGACACATCTGGACTGTGTTCACCTGACTCATCTGGTGTGTTTCTGCCTCCAGTCAAACATTAGCTTGAGTGAGAGCAGCACCTGATGTTAAATCTGGAGGTTATCTTCACAGGTCTGCTGTCAGCTCCTGTTAACTGATGCCGTTCACTGTTTATGCCCTTTAAAGTGTGATTCCACTCGGCTCTCACCCCAAAATAAGCTGCGAAAGACACAAGGAAAAAAGTTGTGATTTGTTTTCTTTCTCTGTCTTTATTTTTCTCTATTTAAATAAGCATCCCTGGATTAAAACTTAATCTCCACCTAGCAATAACAAGTGTTTTCATTATTTCATTATACTCTATGCTGCCAAACGTTAGCCCTCCTGTTGTCCTCAAGTCAAGGAAGAAAGCGAGGAAGAAGGAAGGAAAGGAGGAAGAAGGAAGGAAAGGAGAGAGGGAGCAAGGAAGGAAGGAAGGAAGGAATAAGGAAGGAAAGGAGGGAGGGAGGAAGGAAGGACGGGGGAAAGAAGGAAGGGAGGGAGCAAGGAAGGAGGGAAGGAAGGAAAGGAAAGAAGGACGGGGAAAGAAGGAAGGAGGGAGGGAGGAAACAAGGAAGGAAGGAGGGAGAAAGGGAGGAAGAAAGGAAGGAAAGGAGGGAGGAAGGACCAGTCAAAACAGACGGGGTCAATTTGACCCGGGAGGACGACACGAAGGCTAATGAGACACAAATGAGACAAAACTGCTAATAAACAAGATTTTTCTACAACTGTCACACTGCTAATGCACAGAGCAGACATCCTGGATTGTGAGGTTCGTCGGACTTCCAGAGTCAGAAATCCGACTTCAGGGGCCATTCCTGTTTAAATTTTCTGACTGGGAACACATGAATTCTGACTGTCAGAGTACAAATTGAACGCAGCATGAATCACTGCCTGGAGAAGCTTGATAGCATCAATGCTAGTTCGGTTACTCCTGTCAATCACATGATTCTAGTCTTTAATGTCGAAGCGGTTCCTTAAATGTCTCCTTACTCATTTCATGTTGTTCCACCTCTAAATGTGGTCTGGTTTCACAAACTGAGAACAAAACCTGATAACAAAGACAATGAGCTTTAATCTTAATCCATTTCTTGCTGTTAAGAGTTTCTTCATATAAACTGAATTGTTGCAGGATTCTTTGACTCAACACAGTTTTTCCATAAACCTGTACGTCTTCTCTCTCTCCGTGTTTCTGCTGCAGGTATGTGATGAACTTCTACCGGACGGGTCACCTGCACGTCAGAGAGGAGCTGTGTGAGATCTCCTTCTTGCAGGAGATCGAGTACTGGGGCATCGACGAGGTTCGTATCAGCCCCTGCTGCCGTGAACGTTACTACCGCCACAAGGAGCAGAAGGAAACCCTCGACGTGCAGCGAGAGTCTGAAGCCGATGACACCGATGAGGACTTTGTTGGCGCCGCTTGCCCGGCTTTCCGCCAGCGCCTTTGGGACCTTCTGGAGAAACCCGAATCATCGCGCGCAGCTCGCACTTTTGGCTCGCTCTCAATCTTCTTCGTCGTGCTGTCGGTCATCAACATGGTGCTCATCTCGCTGGACTTGGAGGACGTTGAAGTGAGCGGTTTTGGTGCAGCGCTGTTGTTTGACGCGCTGGAGTACGTGTGTGTGGTTTGGTTCACGGGTGAGCTGGTGGTTCGGTTTCTCTGCGTGAGGGATAAATGCCGTTTCAGCCGGAGCATCCCTAACGTGATCGACCTGCTGGCCATCCTGCCGTTCTACGTGACGCTGACGGTGGAGAGCCTCCACGGAGGAACCACCGAGCTGGAGAACATGGGCCGCGTGGTGCAGGTCCTCCGACTCCTCAGGTCGCTCCGCATGCTGAAGCTGGGAAGACACTCGACAGGTAAACAGCTGATTTCAACCCTCCTGTTGTCCTCGAGACAAGGAAGGAAGGGAGGGAGAAGGAAGGAAGGAAGAGAGGAAGAAGGAAGGAAAGGAGGGAGGAAGGAAGGAAGGAAGGAAGGAAAAGAGGAAGGAAGGATGGGAGGGAAGGAAAGGAAGGAAGGCAGGGAGAAGGAAGGAAGGGAGGAAGGAAGGAAGAGAGGAAGAAGGAAGGAAAGGAGGGAAGGAAGGAAGGAAGGAAAAGAGGAAGGAAGGATGGGAAGGAAAGGAAGGAAGGGAGGAAGAAGGAAGGAAGGAAGGAAGGAAGGGAGGGAGGGAGGGAGAAGGATGGGAGGGAAGGAAAGAAGGAAGGGAGGGAGGAAGGAAGGAAAAGTATTTTAGAAAAGAAACAAACGAGAGCTAGATGTGAGTGTTTAAAAGCAGATGCTGAACAGAAGTAATAACATCTTCAGACTAGAGGTGAGGACTCTCTGACCTGCTGAAGGTAGACGAGCAGCAGCAGCTGGAGGAGTCGAGCAGGGTTAGGGTGTGTGAGGTTAACAGTGTGTTTCCAGCCTGTCGATGATTTCATGAACATGATGTGAGACAGAAAAAGGAACTGAGATTCTCCGTGGTGAGAAGCTGCTGCTCTGAGATTACAGACACAAGGTTTTCTGAGGACGACCAAGAAAAAAAATCATATTTTGGCAAATTCCTCCAAGAGATGGAGGAGAGAGGATTGTGTGTGTGTGTGTGTGTGTGTGTGTTTGAGAGATGATGTGTGTGTGTGTTTGAGAAATGATGTGTGTGTGTGTGTTTGAGAGATGATGTGTGTGTGTGTGTTTGAGAAATGATGTATGTGTGTGTTTGAGATGATGTGTGTGTGTGTGTTTGAGAGATGATGTGTGTGTGTGTGTGTGTTTGAGAAATGATGTGTGTGTGTGTGTGTGTTTGAGAAATGATGTGTGTGTGTTTGAGAGATGATGTGTGTGTGTTTGAGAGATGATGTGTGTGTGAGGTACTTGTACTTCACCGTAGTACAGTTTGAGGGACTTGTACTTTACCGTAGTACAGTTTGAAGTACTTGTACTTTACCGTAGTATAGTTTGAGGTACTTGTACTTTACTGTAGTGCAGTTTGAGGTGCTTGTACGTTACTGTAGTACAGTTTGAGGTACTTGTACTTTACTGCAGTACAGGTTGAGGTACTTGTACTTTACTGTAGTATAGTTTGAGGTACTTGTACTTTACTGCAGTACAATTTGAGGTACTTGTACTTTACTGTAGTTCAGTTTGAGGTGCTTGTACTTTACTGTAGTACAGTTTGAGGTACTTGTACTTGACTGTAGTACAGATTGAGGTACTAGTACTCTACTGTAGTACAGTTTGAGGTACTTGTACTTTACTGCAGTACAGTTTGAGGTACTTGTACTTGACTGTAGTACAGTTTGAGGTACTTGTACTTGACTGTAGTACAGTTTGAGGTACTAGTATTTTACTGTAGTACAGTCTGAGGTACTTGTACTTGACTGTAGTACAGTTTCAGGTACTAGTATTTTACTGTAGTACAGTCTGAGGTACTTGTACTTGACTGTAGTACAGTTTCAGGTACTTCAACGTTAGGATCTGTGATAAAATGCTCCAAAACCTTCATCATGATCAAGTCCGTTTATTGAGTGAAAACAAACTGGAAAAGTTGATTTGCTTTGATTCGGCGTCTTAAATCTTTGCAAATGTGAAAAGCAGCTCTCTGCAGCAGGATGAGCTCATTTCAAATCCTCCGTAAACTCGGCAGCAAAGCTCATTTCTTCGTCTCAGAGGAGCGCAGAGACGTGACAAGTCATTCTGGGGGTGTGAATGTCGCCCCTGTGAGCGGCTTACATGGGAGAGTATTTATACATGTGCTGTTATTTTCTCCTCAGCATCATCAGTCCTCAGACTCATTCGGCTCTGTTTAAACGGGAGAAAGAGAGAGAGAGAGAGAGAGAGAGAGAGAGAGAGAGAGAGAGAGAGAGAGAAACCAAACAAACAAACACGAGAGAGATGAGAGAGAAATGAAGAGATGATTACTTGGCCGTCGCTCACACACACACGACCCGGAGAGAAATAACAAGGAGACGTGTTTCATTATGAAAGGAGACACTAACACTGCTGCTGTGAAGGAAAACACGTCACTGTTGTTGTTCAGATATCATTTAAAGTTTCCTCTTAATAACTAACCTGATGGTTTACAAATAGAACAGCTCCATAATTCCTCCTGCAGCAGTATGTGTGAATTAATCCAGAATTAATATGACAAAAACTGAACAACCGTGATAAACACAGCTCAGTAATTGCTCAATTTAAAGCAATTCACTTTGCATCCTTTTCATCATTTCAGAGTTATAATAATAATAATCATAATAATAATGATGATGATACAAAACACTTGTATGACTACTTTGTTGATACTGAGTAACATATCTGTTTTATTTTCCTGATTTTTCATTTATTTTCTATTATCATTATTACTATTACTATTAATATTTATAGCATTATTGTTATTTATATTTCATTTCATTTATTTATTTTGCTTTCCCTCTTGTCTGGGGTATTGAGTTCTACTGTGAGCGTATAATGTGAAAATCAATAAAAAATATTTGAATAACAAAACACTCAAAACAAGTTCAAATGTGCTTTACACAAAATTTATAAGACAATAAAATGCTTACAATGAATAAAATATAATAATATTTACAATTAAAGCTGCAAGTAGTGTTGATCAGGCCCTCGCACATCTAAACTCACCACAACTATGGTGTATAATAAACACTCAAGATTTTGATAACTTCATCACAAAGGTTTTAAGCTGGCACTGAGCAGATTTAAAGTTGGTGGGTTAAATCTCTTGGAGGAGTTCGTTAAAGTACGAAGCGTGGAAATGACAAAATAAGGCGCCAGAATTGCATATCTGAATCAAAATGACTGACTTCCTGTTGGATTTATGGTATGGCTCCAAGAGACTTTTTTGTGTGTCTGTTCATGATGCATGCACATACCCAATTTCATTCACCTACGTTAATCTGGAGGGAGGGGCTTCATGTCCGCAACCCATAAAATACCACTTTTTTCACCACTTCTGGCTCGTGTGCAAAGTTTCAAGACTTTTTTCGAGCATGTTTAAGACCTAAAAAAAGGTGTTTGTTTCAGAAGACGTATTGAGAGGGAGTCTGTGTCATTTAGGTAGAGTTCTGGTGAGGAGAGAGTAAAGGGAACATGGGTTAGGGTTAGGGTTAGGGTTATGAAGATGAGAATATCACTACCAGAGAGGCCTTTTCAGATCCAATAGGGATGATAGATCTAATGATAAAATACAATTCAAGTTATCGAAACCAGTAATAAAATCAACATGAACAGATAATTTTAAGGTTTTTAAAAGCAGTTTATAAGGAGTATGTGCCTTCCAGTTGCTAGACTACCATACTATTTAGCGTGCCAGATAAAGATTATGTCCCAATACATTATTATGTTAAATGCAGTATACCAAAAATAGCAGCGTGTCCTACTGTACTGGTTGCAATTATGCTTTGCAGTATGCATGCCAGTCACATCAACTGAGCTGCTGAGAGAGCTCGGAGCAATGAAGGAGCCCGTAATTATACGAATCTAAAGCAGGCGGGGAGTTCCGGTCCTCTGAAATGAGGCCAACGCGGAAATAACATAGAACTGCATTCTATCAAAAGGCCAGCGGGGGCGACCGTCTCTATACAAGTCAATGGAGAATTCACCAACTTCTCACTTGATTTCTAACCTCAGTAAACGTTTTCAAAATGTGTTTATGGTCTCAATCGCTAGTTTAAAACCTTCTTCAATGCAGTATGATGTTCATTTGGGACATTTTGGCCTCCCTGATTTTATATGTGACGATAAAGCAGGGTATGCATTAGGGCGTGGCTACGTCCTTATTGACAGGTTGATTGCCCAATGTCCTTGAGATCCAGCCCTTGCAACCATAGCAACCTCCCCGCTCCGCCCATGGCCCCGCCTCATGCCCATATAAGTAGAATCCATGTTTTTATTTTTCCCAGCATGCACCTGAAATTTTCAAGATGCTGCTGCCCAGATTCGAAACTATTGGTTTCCGAGCAGCAGTCCACAAACCAATGGGTGACGTCACAGATGTTATGTCCATTTCTTTTATACAGTCTATGCTCTAAAGAGGACTCAAATGCACAAGTATATGTGATTTGTAGTTAAACTGTGTAAATCTTCCTCTGTCCTCGTCTCTGTTCAGGCCTCAAGTCTCTCGGTATGACCATCGCTCAGTGCTACCAGGAAGTCGGCCTCCTGCTCCTCTTCCTCGGCGTCGGCATCTCCATCTTCGCCACCATGGTGTTCGCTCTGGAGCACGACTTCCCCGGCACCACCTTCACCAGCGTGCCGGCCTCCTGGTGGTGGGCGACTACCTCCATGACCACAGTGGGCTACGGTGACATCCGGCCCGACACGGCCGTGGGGAAGGTGCTGGCCTTCCTCTGCATCTTGTCCGGGATCCTGATCCTGGCGCTCCCCATCGCCATCATCAACGACCGCTTCTCCGCCTGCTACTTCACCCTGAAGATGAAGGAGGCGGCGATCCGGCACGGCGAGATGCTCAAGAGGCTGGCTCGAGGTTCGATGGTGGAGGCGACCGAGGGAGGCGTGGGCGGCGGCGTGAACCTGAGGGACGCCTACGCCAGAAGCATGTTGGAGATGGTGAGGCTGCAGGGACGCGAGAGGGCGAGCACAAGGAGCAGCGGCGGAGAGGAGCTGTGGTGGTAGAACAGTTCAGACCTGCTGGACAAACACAAAGGCTGTGTTCAAAACCGCATACCTACATCCTACACACTAAAGGACCAGATAGTAAGCAGAACGTTTACATTGTAGTAAACTACACGGTAACCCACAATGCATTTGGTTCCTACCCGAGCTGAAATCAGCAGGCTGAAGCTGATTTCATTTTAGCTCTAACTCTGTAAATATACCACTTTATCCACATTTCTAACCTTTTTAGGAAGAAAGTAAAGTAGACCTTTAGATCCACAATGTGACGCTAATTTGTCCAAATAACACCTGTTTAAAGTTTTGTTCCTGAGAATTCGGAGCCACTCAAGTTAGCCGTAGCGAGTAACGCACTTCCTGTCATTTTCACAAAATAAAACACCCGTTACCTTTTATTATTAAAAAAACCATAACGATAGAATTGGTGCTTTTATTTTAAAACAGGAAGCGAACATACCCTCGCTGTAGCTGGCTTGAAACAACCTTTTTTTCAGAAGTTACGTTGCATCTTGGGTAATGTGAGTGTGAGTAGTCAGCTCTTGATGCATACTCTGCATTTCTGGAGAATCTAGTAAACCATCCAGGAACTTCTCACATACTCTAAATCACATACTATGCAGTTGATACACATTACATACTTCAAATGACGTCAGAGTTAGTACGAGTAGTAGGAAAGTATGCAGTTTCTAACAGACCCAAAGTCTCACTGCTGCAAAGACCGACTGTCCTGACCTCTGACCCCTCTGGAAGAACTTACTCCTAAAGGAAGTCGAAGGTGAACATTGGTCTTCTTATAAGAAATATGTCAGAACAATTACCCTCGGAACAAAGCTGCAACAATTACTTGATTAATCAATTAGTATATTTGTTAATTTTTCAAGTAAATACTCTTTACAAACGTTTTGATTTCAGCTTCTCAAATGTGAGAATTTGTTTTAGCTCATTTAGTTTTTTGGTGAAACAAAACATCACATTTGAAGCTTTTCAGTTTTCAGGTGTTTTATACACTCATTGATTACTGTATTGGCTTTAATGTAAGACGACCACCACCGAAAGGAAAATTATAACTTGTGACTTAACACAACATATAAGATAAATAAAAACACAATGTCTGCTCATCAAACTCTCCATTAAAAAAAACTCTTTCTCTATGTACAGTAAGTATCTAGACCTCAAATACAAAGAAACCCCACTTTTTAAAATGTGTAATTTATCCCACAAATGGTCCTATATTCCAGCCACTACGGTAATCGATTAATCAAGAGAATACTCTGCAGATGAATAGATGAAGAACATGACGACAGTTGCTTGCAGCTCTGCTCTGAACTGTCTGTAAATGTAGGTCGACTGTCAGAAAGAGAAAATATTCAGGAGGGAATCTGTGTTGAAGTAGCAAACGTCGGCGTCGTGCTCCGCTGTGGTTTTACTCTGAAGACAGATCGAGTCTTTATTCTGAACATTTTGTCTGGTTTTACTCAGTAACTCATGAGAACATCTATCTGTTAAACTGATGCTTTCTGTCATTCATAAGCAGTCTTTGTTAATGTTTCCTCACATCTTCATTCAAACATGATGAGACATTAAAGGAACGAGCCGCTTGCCAACGTAACGCTCGGTCTTTCTTAGCCTCCAAAAAGAGATTCAAACCCTGCTGGGAGAAAATGTTACTGCATGTCACAAAGCAAGACAGACGCTGTGTCTCAAATCTCATACTTCTGTTAATACACTGTGGGTCTGACATACTAAAGGTCTGCGTGTGTAAAAACATGTGCAAACCATAGACTGTATAAAAGAAATAGACGTAACATCCGCGATGTCACCCATTGGTTTGTGGACTGCTGCTCGGCAGCCAATAGTTTCAAAACTAGGCAGCGCCATCTTGAAAATTTCAGGTGCATGCTGGGAAAAATAAAAACACGGATTCTACTTATATGGGCATGAGGCGGAGACATGGGCAGAGCGGGAAGGTTGCGAGGGCTGGATCTCGAGGACATTGGACAATCAACCTGTCAATCAGGACGTAGCCACGCCCTAATGCATACCCTGCTTTATCGTCACATATAAAATCAGGGAGGCCAAAATGTCCCAAATGAACATCATACTGCATTGAAGAAGGCTTTAAACTAGCGATTGAGACCATAAACACATTTTGAAAACGTTTACTGAGGTTAGAAATCAAGTGAGAAGTTGGTGAATTCTCCATTGACTTGTATAGAGACGGAAGTCCTTTTGACACCAAAACGGTCATTGACAGATTACACCCAGGACGGATTTTTTTCCACCTGTGTTAATATCTTTGGAGTGGAAGATTTGTGGTTTTACTAACAGCATTGACTTTGTCAGTAATAATCTCCCATATGTGGGTTTTTCTGGTAATATTAGTTTTTGTTCTAACTCAATATATTAGTTAACCTCTTCCACTAGAACCTGATCACATTTATAATCAATATATTAGTTAACTTCTTCCACTAGAACCTGATCACATTTATAATCAATATATTAGTTAACCTCTTCCACTAGAACCTGATCACATTTCATTTTGTTCTTGCAGCTTTCTGCTCGTCCAAACTCTCCATTAAGACACTAAACCCTCATGTAAACCCTGCTGTCTGCTCCTGTTGCTCCTGTTTTCATTAAGCAGTTATTCTCAGTAGATCACCTGCAAAACACACAATAACTAAACACACAATCTATTTAGTACCTTTATTTGGGATCTTAGTAAGTCAGACCCATAGTGCTGCATGTTATTAAGTGTAAGTACAGAAGAAGAGATTTGAGACACAGCAACAGTTCAATATAACAGACTTTTTACTTTCTTTCTTTTTTAAATGTTCTTACTATTCATATTCTATTCATTGTGATTTTTAATTTGCTTTGTTCCACAACGTCGTCCCAGTAAAACCAACTAAACTGAAATAGAAATACAGTTAAAAGATGTTTTGATGTGAAGGAAGAAGAATGTTTTCTGCTGTTGAAGTCTTAATGAACGAGTGTCGCTCTGCAGCTTCACAGTGGATCCATTTCATCATTTAATGTTACGAGACTGAAAATTCTGCTGCTTCTGTTTAATTAAGTCCCACGACAGGAAGTTCAGTTTAATCCCTGCTCTCATGCTGCATGTAAAGACTGATTTTTATTTATTCATCCTTCAGCTAACATGAATAAAAATGTAATATAATGAAAAAGTTCTGCTCAGATCATTTCTGTGGTTGTTCGATGAGGTGTTTTTTAAAATATTCTGCTCTGGTCGCATCTCAAGAGGATTTTAATAGACTTTATAAATCTGATATAAGAATGTCTTTCATAGTATTTCATAGTATCTTTGTGTATCAGAGATTGAGATTGAGATGATAAATATATCACAGTGAGTTTGTTTTCCTTGTGCTGCAGTGATCTTTATGTTCATCTGACAGCAATTAGTTCAAACTCAAAGGAATCTTTCATCTTCGACCTCGTCACACTTTTACGTGAATTCAGACTTGAGACTGACAGATTGAGTTGCCACCAGATTAATATGAAAGGAGAGCGAGTAGGATGTGCAAATCATGGTCTGTAGAAAGTCACATGACCTTTAGTTCATGAATAGAAATTGTCACCAACTCTCCCTTTATTTCCTGCATAATTAATGACTCTTGAGTGAAAAGCCATGTTTGGTCTACGATGTACATTTATTAGTAAAGGTTTTGTTGTTGTTTGTGTTTTTCCTACCACACCTCATTTTGAGCCAAGCACACCCATGGGTGTTCAGATGGGTGCAAGTGCATTTGCTGTTTAACCCTCCTGTTGTCCTCGAGTCAAGGAAGGAAGGAAGGGAGGAAGAAGGAAGGAAAGGAGGAAGGGAGGAAGGAAGGAAGGGAGGGAGGAAGGAAGGAAGGAAGGAAGGAAAGGAAAGAGGAAGGAAGGGAGGAAAGGAAGGAGGAAGGAAGAAGGAAGGAAAGAAGGAACAGTTAAAACAGACAGGGTCAATTTGACCTGGGAGGACGTCAGGAAGGTAAAACAATGCGTGCCGAGTGTAAAATCTCTTTATACGTGTTCTGATGCAAAACTAAACAGAGACAGTGATGATAATACAAATAATACAAGTCTTTATAAATATAGTCACATTTAATGTCATTTAAACGTTTAAGACATTTTTCCAGTCCAAGCTTTCTTTGCCAACCATGCTCAGTGCGCTTCAGGTTATCAAAAGTCACAATTTATTACTACAACTGTACTTCCTGTTCTTCCTGTTGTGTTTTATCTGTGAGCAGCTCCTTCTCTTCCCACTGAGCTCTCACACAGCTGAGTAGAAAACCCTGCAGGCTGGGTTTCTTTGGGTTTTTGGGTTGTGGTACCTTTGCTGCTTCACTCTGAGACTCAGTCATGCAATAAAAACATAGTCCTGTGGGTCAGAGTGCTCTTTTCAAATATCACAGTGAAAAAAAACCAAACCCTGACCTGTGAGCTGCTGTCAGGATGGTTTCTGGAGATAAGAGGTGATGATCACGTCTGGTTTTTAAAAATCTTGTTAACATAAATTTGTTCCAGTGATTTTACAGACTCCTCACGTCAGCTTCAGGCGTTAGAAAGGTTGTGATGATCTAGATTCAGCGATGGCATTTCACACCTTTTTAAGCTGTTTGTGTTTATCAGGAGAAAATTAGATACACAACGGTTTGACACTAAGCTGACACTAAGCTGGCATTAAGCTTTAAGGCAGCACATCCTCTTCTTTAAACTTAAGACATTTACACTTTTATTTCAGGCTGATGCTCAGTAGCGATCCACAACACTTAACTGCAGAATATCTTAAAAAAAGATCCATATCTGAGGCCTGAATGTGTATAAACCTGTCTTATGTTCTGCTTTTCACTTTTTTGAACATAAAATCTGTCTGGATTCTTTGTTTAACCAGGTGGGGAGTTCTGGTCCTCTGAAATGAGGCCAACGCGGAAGTAACTTAGAACTGCATTCTAGCAAAAGGCCACCAGGGGGCGACTGCTCTATACGAGTCAATGGAGAATTCACCAACTTCTCACTTGATTGCTAACCTCAGTAAACGTTTTCAAAATGTGTTTATGGTCTCAATCGCTAGTTTAAAGCCTTCTTCAATGCAGTATGATGTTCATTTGGGACATTTTGGCCTCCCTGATTTTATATGTGATGATAAAGCAGGGTATGCATTAGGGCGTGGCTACGTCCTGATTGACAGGTTGATTGACCAATGTCCTGGAGATCCAGCCCTCGCAACCATAGCAACCTCCCTGCTCCGCCCATGGCTCCGCCTCATGCCCATATAAGTAGAATCCATGTTTTTATTTTTCCCAGCATGCACCTGAAATTTTCAAGATGGCGCTGCCCAGATTCGAAACTATTGGCTTCCGAGCAGCAGTCCACAAACCAATGGGTGATGTCATGGATGTTACGTCCATTTCTTTTATACAGTCTATGATTAACATGTTTGTGTTTTTTGGCTTCAAAATAGTCGTATATGTACTTTCAGTAAAACAAAACGGCCTTAGTACCGGAGTCAGTACCATTAGAACAAGCTGTAATCCATCAGTAATCAGTTCATTATGAGTATTATTTTTTTCCTCTTGGCTTATGCATTACTTCTAAAATAATGTATGTTGTATTTATAAGTCTTATTAGTTTTGCAGCACACAGAATCTAAAGTACGTTAGACTAGTTTCACATGTTTAATCACATGTTGTTCATGGTGTTGAAGCTCCTAGAAAATCATTTTTAGCTGTTTTCAAAGCCCTCTCTCCCTTTTTAATTAGAGGAGGAGCGATAATAGGAGGATGAAGTAAAATCATAATAATTTGTAAAATCATGAGTGAGAAGCCCAGGTGCCCACATAGTTTGGATTTCTCTCATTTCTTCATTCTGGATGTTTGACTTCTTGTTTTTTGGTTTCTCTGTATTAACCTGTGAATGTATCAGGATGTTTTGACCTCTGACCTCTTTAGCGTTGCCTCCTTGATGTGAGTTGAAGTTTCCTCTCTGACTGTCCTCATTGTGAGGTCTGACTGCATTGGAGCTTTTTTTTCCCTCTCTCCCTAAACGGCTAAAATGCAAATGTGATGTTCCAGTTTTTTTTCTTGCTGTGCAGCCAGAGGCATCAAACGGTGAATTCAGGTCAGCTCTGAAGGCAGCGAGGCAGGAAGCCGTCCAGTGTACCTGAAAATAAGGAATAAGGACACTTAGAGCCTGATTTAATAAAAGTCTACGTGTGTAAAAACGTGAGCAAACTTGACATCACCTGCAAATGTGCAAGCTGATCTACTAACACAACGCACTGAGGTTAGAGACTTTTAACTGTGCAAAATAATACACACTGTTTATTCAGTAGTTTACCGTAATGAATGTAATATTAGTAGTTTACCGTAATGAATGTAATATGAGGCGTTTTAACTCCAGTGTGTAAAATACAGAGAGGACCAAATGCAAATATGTTATTTAATATACACATTGTGATTTACCAGACCTGAAGGTAATGTTGCTGACGGTAACTGTGTCTATAAATAATAAGCTTGAAGGACAGGTATTAACCGGCTGTTACCATGGAGACGAGGAGATGGCGGCACAATGACAGAATACACACAGGACAGATTTTTCCCATCTGTATTAATAATTTTGGACTTTGTCACTAATAATCTCCCATATGTGGGTTTTTCTTGTAATATTAGTTTTAGTTATAACTCAATATATTAGTTAACCTCTTCCACTAGAACCTGATCACATTTATAATCAATATATTAGTTAACCTCTTCCACTAGAACCTGATCACATTTATAATCAATATATTAGTTAACCTCTTCCACTAGAACCTGATCACATTTATAATCAATATATTAGTTAACCTCTTCACTAGAACATGATCACATTTATAATCAATATATTAGTTAACCTCTTCACAAGAACCTGATCACATTTATAATCAATATATTAGTTAACCTCTTCACTAGAACCTGATCACATTTATAATCAATATATTAGTTAACCTCTTCCACTAGAACCTGATCACATTTATAATCAATATATTAGTTAACCTCTAGAACCTGATCACATTTATAATCAATATATTAGTTAACCTCTAGAACCTGATCACATTTATAATCAATATATTAGTTAACCTCTAGAACCTGATCACATTTATAACTCAATATATTAGTTAACCTCTTCCACTAGAACCTGATCACATTTATAATCAATATATTAGTTAACCTCTTCCACTAGAACCTGATCACATTTATAATCAATATATTAGTTAACCTCTTCCACTAGAACATGATCACATTTATAATCAATATATTAGTTAACCTCTTCCACTAGAACCTGATCACATTTATAATCAATATATTAGTTAACCTCTTCCACTAGAACCTGATCACATTTATAATCAATATATTAGTTAACCTCTTCCACTAGAACCTGATCACATTTATAATCAATATATTAGTTAACCTCTTCACTAGAACCTGATCACATTTATAATCAATATATTAGTTAACCTCTTCCACTAGAACATGATCACATTTATAATCAATATATTAGTTAACCTCTTCCACTAGAACCTGATCACATTTATAATCAATATATTAGTTAACCTCTTCCACTAGAACCTGATCACATTTATAATCAATATATTAGTTAACCTCTTCCACTAGAACCTGATCACATTTATAATCAATATATTAGTTAACCTCTTCCACTAGAACCTGATCACATTTATAATCAATATATTAGTTAACCTCTTCCACTAGAACATGATCACATTTATAATCAATATATTAGTTAACCTCTTCCACTAGAACCTGATCACATTTATAATCAATATATTAGTTAACCTCTTCCACTAGAACCTGATCACATTTATAATCAATATATTAGTTAACCTCTTCACTAGAACCTGATCACATTTATAATCAATATATTAGTTAACCTCTTCCACTAGAACCTGATCACATTTATAATCAATATATTAGTTAACCTCTTCCACTAGAAACTGATCACATTTCATTTTGTTCTTGCAGCTTTCTGCTCGTCCAAACTCTCCATTAAGACACTAAACCCTCATTTAAACCTCCTGTTGTCCTCGCGTCAAGGAAGGAAGGAAGGAAGGAAGGCAGAAAGGAAGGAAGGAAGGAAGGAAGGAAAGGAGGGAGGAAGGGAGGAAGAAGGAAGGAGAAAGGGAGGAAAGAAGGAAGGAAGGTAGGAGGGAGGAAAGAAGGAAGAAAGAAGGAAAGGGGGAAGGAAAGGAAGGACGAAGGAAAGAAGGAAGGAAAGAAGGAAGGAAGGAAGGACGGAGGAAAGAAGGAAGGGAGGAAGGAAAGGAAGGAAGGACGGAGGAAAGAAGGAAGGGAGGAAGGAAAGGAAGGAAGGAGGAAAGAAGGAAGGAAGGAAAAGAGGGAGAGAGGAAAGAAGGGAGGAAGGAAAGAAGGAAGGGAGGAAAGAGAGAAGGAAGGAAGGAAGGAAGGAAGGAAGGAACAGTCAAAACAGACAGGGTCAATTTGACCCGGGAGGACGACAGGAAGGTTAAATCCTGCCGTCTGTTTTCATTAAGCAGTTATTCTCAGTAGATCAGCTGCTAAACAAAATGACTGACTCAGTGTTTCTAAGGAGGACTTGAGGCTTTCTGAATGGGAGTCAGTCAGTCAGTCAGTCAGTCAGTCAGTCAGTCAGTCAGTCATCGGTGGCACTTTAAGGTGAAAATGAGACACATTTTGAAGTAGTTGTAAAGAATGAGAAAAAGAGAGCTTGATAGAGATGTTCAAAGTTTAGTTCACCCCTGATTAACACCTGCATGCAGCGGGTGTGACTGTTGGATTTGGAAAGTCTCAGTATGTTCAGATGTGAAGGAGGAAGAAGTTTTAACCCTCCTGTTGTGTTCCCAGGTCAAATGGACCCTATCTCTTTTGACTGTTCCTTCCTTCTCTCCTTCCTTCCTCATTCCTTCTTTCCTCTCCTTACTTCCTCCCTCTTTTCCTCCTTCCTTCCTTCTTTCCTTCCTGATTTCCTTTTTTCTCACTTCCTTCCTCTTTCCTCCCTTCCTTCCTTCCTTCTTTCCTCCTTTCCTCCCTTCCTTCGTTCCTTCTTTCCCCGCTTCCTTCCTTCCTCTTTACTCCCTTCCTTCCTCATTTTGTTTGTTCCTTCCTTCCTTCCTTCCTTCCTTCCTCCCTCTTTTCCTCCCTTCCTTCGTTCCTTCATTTCCTTCTTTCCCCACTTCCTTCCTTCCTCTTTACTCCCTTCCTTCCTCATTTTGTTCGTTCCTTCCTTCCTTCCTCCCTCTTTTCCTCCCTTCCTTCCTTCCTTCTTTCCTCCCTTCCTTCCTCATTTCCTTCTTTCCCCACTTCCTTCCTTCCTCTTTACTCCCTTCCTTCGTTCCTTCCTCATTTTGTTCGTTCCTTCCTTCCTTCCTTCCTTCCTTGACCTGAGCACAACAGGAGGGTTAAGGTGCGATGAACAATCCAAGGATAAAAAAATCTGATAAAAGCAGAATTGAATCTAATAAAATCAGCACATATACTCATAAAATCATCCTGAATGTTGATGTTTCAGAGCCTCTAACAGACTCTATTAACCATTCAAGACATTCTTTCTTTTTTCTTTTTTTCAGTCCTTGTTATGATCACAGTCTCTCCCTCGTCTCTGCTTGTCATAACAGTTTACCTCTGAGCTGCTTTAATTCCCTCCGGTGTTTCCTCTCTCTCTTCCTCTGCTCTAATGAAACACAACACAGATCCTTCAGCTGAACTCAAACCTGCAGCTCGCCTCACGGCTACTAGGTTCTTTAAAGCTCAGCGTCTGCATCCTTATAATCATGATCATGTCTTTTTATTTATTAGACAGCAAAGACTGAACGTATTTGAGTTCAGATTAACCCCCCTGCTGTCCTCGAGTCAAGGAAGGAAAGGAGGACGAAGGAAGGGAGGAAGGAAGGAAAGGAGGAGGAAGGAAGGAAAGGAGGAGGAAGGAAGGAAGGAAAAGAGGGAGGGAAGGAAAGAAAAGAGGGAGGGAAGAAGGAAGGGAGGAAGAAAGAACGGAGGAAGGAAGGAAGGAAGGAAGGAAGAAAGGAAGGGAGGAAAGAGGGAAAGGGGGGGAAGGAAAGGAAGGAAGGACGGAGGAAATAAAGAAGGAAGGGAGGAGGGAGGAAGGAAAGAAAGAAGGAAAGGAAGGAGGGAGGGAAGGAAGTTAGGAAAGGAAAGAAAGAAGGGAGGAAGGAAAGAAAGAAGGACAGAGGAAAGAAGGAAGGGAGGAAGGTAGGGGGGAGGAAAGAAAGGAAGGCATAAAGGAGGGAAGGGAAGAAGGAGGGAGGATTGATAACCCTCTGCTATATATATGGAGCACATAACAGTTTTAAAAGTTCAAAAAGGAGCATAAGTGTCAGCAGAGGATGAGACACCTGAATGCAACTCCTCCCATCTTCCACAGCTTTTACATCTGACATATAGAGAGCCTCCTCACCTTTACTTTTTGGTACTGGTATGGGGGGCTCTGAGACCAATACGGCCAAACTGTGGAGGGTTTAAAACTGTGTGGGGGGCAGTGCTAAACCCTCCAGCAGCTCTATGAACAGAGGATAGTGAAGAAAGAAAGGAAGTTTACAAGAGACTCAACTCACAACCTCAGATTGCTTCCAGATTCAGTCCTCTGGTAGATCTGCTGCCCTCTGTACTCAGAACAACAGCACTTCTACCTTCGTTACTGCCAGTGATTCACACAGGAAACATGGAGAGCAACAGAGGAATACAAACATCTGTCACACAGTGAGATTCAGTCTCTGCATTGAACTCATCTTAAACACTAGGAGCAGTGCTGAGCCCCAACAGTTCTATGTCAGTACTGTGGAGACAGGCAGTGAGAGGATTAATCACACACATGTTTATGACAGTGGGAGGAAACCCATGCAAACTCCACACAGAAAAGCCCCAGCTGGGTATTGAACCCAAGACCTTCTTTGCTGTGAGGTGACAGTGCCAACCATCAAACCGCTGATGTAAGAGAAGTCCATAATTAATGTATTCAGTGAGGACAAAAAGCAGCGATGTTACCTGACAGTCAGACACGCTTATTAGGACAAGGTGTTGAGATTTTAAAAAAAAAGAAGAAGAAGAGGTCTTTAGGGGAATATCAGAAGAACATAAATGGTATTACATGAAACAGCTATGCATCATTTTCTCTCTTTGGTTTTCAGATGTTTTTTGTAAAGATGAACACCGGTCCAGTGAGTTACAGAGCAGACGTGTTTCTGTTTCAGTTAGATTTAAACTTTAAATTTAACAAGAATCCTCGAGCCGTCGTCCCAGTGAGATGTCCCGTCTCCTGCCTGCCGGCGTGTCCCGTCTCTGTCCTCTCTGCTGGGACTCTGTCTGCTCTGCTTTTAAAACCAGCTACCTGAGTACATTCAGTTTTAACCAGGCCATGCACACCGGTTCCCTTTGGGTCGCAGAGACTTCTTCTATTTTAAAATAAATAAAATAAAATAAATATATGTTTGTTGCTATAAATCAGATTTACCTCCAGAAACCACGAAGGACCAATTTTTATTAAACTGACTCTTACAATGCTCTAAAACTGTAGAGCAGAGGTGTCAAAGTCATTTTCATTCAAGGGCCACATACAGACCAATTTGATCTCATGTGGGCCGGACCATTAAAAAGATGGAGGGAACGAGGGAAGAAGGGAAGGAAAAGAAGACAGGAAGGAAAGATGGAAGGAACGGAGGAAGGAAAGAAGGAAAAAAGAAAGAAAGGGAGGAAGGAAGTAAGGAAGAAAGGGAGGGAGGAAGGAAGGAAGGAAGGAAGGAAGGAAGGAAGGAAGGAAGGAAGGAAGGAAGGAAGGAAAGAAAGAAAAGAAGATGGGAAGGAAAGATGGAAGGAAGGAAGGAAAGAAGGAAAAAAGAAAGGGAGGAAGGAAGGAAGGACAGGTGGAAGGAAGGAAGGCAGGAAGGAAGGAAAGATAGAAAAAAGACTGGAAGGAAAGATGGAAGGAACAAAAGAAGGAAAGAAGGAAAAAGAAAGAAAGGGAGGAAGAACAGATGGAAGGAAGGAACAAAGGGAGGATGGAAGGAAGGAAGGAAAAGAAGACAGGAAGGAAAGATGGAAGGAATGAAGGAAAAAAGGAAGAATGAAAGGGAGGAAGGACAGAAGGAAGGAAGGACAGATGGAAAGAAGGAAGGAAGACAGGAAGGAAAGTGGGCCGGATTTGATCCCTCAGCGGGCCGGTTCTGGCCCATGGGCCGCATGTTTGACACCCCTGCTGTAGAGTTCAATAGTTAAAAAGGGACTCACTCCTTCTTATGGCCCTTTGATCACATGACTGAAGAAGGAATGTATGATAAAGCTTTAATTGACAGACCTTTTCATTTTATTCTCATTCCCTGATAATTCATTAAAGTCATTAGCAGGTATTTAACCACAATTTTTAGGACATTTTACAGAGACAGAGGCTACAGGGCACAATTTTGTTTTTATTTAACTAAAACTTTATCAAATTGGTTTAATTGGTAAATTCCCACTCATAATATTTAGGTTCTTACACATAGTTGTTCATTTGCAAAGATTCTTATTATGTGAAACAAATTAAAAGTAAGAAAATACATGAGGACAGATTTACTGCCGGGTGGGCTTACGATTTATGAGACTGTTATAAGAACTAGGGCTGGGAGATATAGATCAAATATCACAATATTTTTTACCAAATAACTCTATCGATATAGCAACGATACTGAAAGATATATATTGATGGGATGACTAATGGTGCCTTCACAAAATATCTGCACAATGAGATTTTTAATAAATAATCATCAGGACGAAAACCAGGCAGGATGCAACCCAGTCACATGGTTTATGTGTCTAAACATAACCAGATCTGTGATCAGTGTTCTCACATCATAAAACATCACTGCTGTTTAAATGATGTTTGGAGTCACATGATCAAAACACACATCTTCTCATTTCATTTGCACCAACCGTTGAGATTCACAGATCTGGTGAAAATAATGACAAGAAACAACCCCCCCCCCCCCTCTTTTTTGTTTTTCCATTTGTTAAAAGCGTCAATGTGTTCAACACCTTCATCTCTTTAATTCTCTTTTTCTGATGGCCTCAGTCTTTTGTTATAGATAGATAGATAAATACTTAGATAGATAGATAGATAGATAGATAGATAGAGAGAGAGAGAGATAGAGAGATGAGGCTTGTTCATGTGTGGACAGCTGCAGCAGAGACTGTGAAACATCTGCATCGTCTTATTCACATGAAATAACGACCACACCGGAGAGCGAGCCGAGGGAACACCATGACCAACGCTCTCTCCACCTGTACGGATCACTCCTGTATTCCCAGAATTCCCAGCCTGGGATGCCTCATTAGCCCAGTTCTGTTCAGTCAGAAGACGCCTGGAAGTGGATGGAGATCGTTCCAAGGACGAAGCTGCAGGTATTCCCAGCTGTTCCTGGAGGTGAGAGGAGAGGAAATGAGGCCACACGCTTCTCTTCTGGACATTCATGGTTAAAGACCGACTCCATTTCTGACCAAAGTGGGTCAATTTACACACTGTAGGGTGTATTGTACAAATCCAACATGCTTTTCTGAACATTTTTATAAAGACAGCTATTCAGTGTTTGTGTTTCCTTAATGTGATATTTACACTTTAGTTTTTTGGCATTGGATTTGGGAATTAAGAAAAAGAGGTGATCAGGTAGGTCCTGTGTTAAATCGGGGAGAATGGTCAGTGTTTTATCTTGTAGGTAGGAGTGCGTGTGTGAATAGGAGGTTTTTGTTGTAATTGTTGACTATGAATTTATTAGAAGATGCAAAATGGACCATTTAAGAGTTTTGTCATTGTCACAGCTGGCTCAAGGCAATGACAAACAAATGGAGATGCACCATTTTAAAGGAATAACAAAATATATTTATTTAACACAATCATAAGGACAACTTAGGAAATACAACAACATGAGGGGTGGAAGTCAGTAAGATCAGTGGTGTAGGATGTGCATGCATGGTAATTATGGTGTGTGTGGATGTTGTATAGTGCATAAAAGGAAACCATAAGAACACAAATTAAACCTGCCGCTGCTTCCTAAATAAAGTTGTGTGAAAGTCGTGGTATGAAGCTGCTCCACTCTTCTGTTCTGAAAGCTGGAGAGCAGAGAGCTGGACTGTTGGCTAACGTACAAACCATCTTTGATGTATAATAAAACTGAAACATTCACTATGAATCATTCATCAAAAACATTTCTCAGAAGATAGATTCAGATAAAACTTTAGAGAAAGATCTTTGGTCACTATTAAGGAGACAAAGTTCAGTAAACAGTTGTGATTGATGCAGTTTGCCAAAATGTATATCTGTATTCATCCAGTATTTTATTATGAATTATATATGAATGTTAAACAGGTTGATATAGTTTACATGTTTATCTACTCAAGGCTCCTTTTTTATTTGTTGTAATAAAGCGCCCCCCCATGGTCAGTGGAGGTAAATATAGTGACCGGAAAATGTCAGCTTGGCCCTTTTGCCTCTGACGACCTGGGAGGTGGGATCTGGGAGGTGGAAGGTGATGTACTCGTACGAGCCGCAGGAAGTACAACAGAGATGTGCTGAGAGATGTTCCCGGTCGTAAACACTGGTGTAACTTTAGCTTCAAAACTTAGATTGTTTATTTCCTCCAGCCAACAACAGATTACACAATGTGAAGGCAAGGAAGTTTTATTATACATTTCATACACAATGGTAACTCAATGTGCTTTACATAAAACAGAAAAACATGTAATTTAAGAAACATTAAAACATACAATTAACCCCCCCCCCCACACACACACACACACACACACTAATAATAAACACAAAGTACAGAAAAATAGAAAGAGAGAAATAAAATGCTAGAATATAACATTAAATATAAGAGCATAAAATAATGATTAAAAGGACATAGAGACAGAGAGACATCCATCTGTCCTTCCTCCCTTCCTTCCATTAAATATAAGATTGCAGCATAAAATAATGATTAGCTTTAAAATCATTAAAAGGACATAGAGTGCAAATGAAAGATTAAAATGTAAAGTGCTTTAAAAGAGTTCAATCATAAGCTCAGGAGAAGAGAAGTGTTTCTAACCTGGATTTAACCCTCCTGTCATCCTCCCGGGTCAAACTCTCTGTGTTCTGGTTAAAGGGGAGGAAGAAAGTGGAATTTCTGTTGCATATATATAATCATGTGGTCCAGATATTTCTACTGTTTGGAAGTAGGGCTGGGTATCGGTACTCAATACCTTTTTAAAGTATTGACTGAAATAAATCAATACCACATAGCATCGAAACGTCTCCATCAAGCAATACCTGCAATCCATCCTTTTTAAAAAATTAGGATACCAGTACCAATCCAAGTACACTTAAAGTGATACTGAAACCAATTGATACCCGTTACACATTTAATGCACTTGCTTTTCTCCAGCGTAACAAGGCCACATGTAACACAGGTCCACCTCATGAAAAAAGTATGAAACATTTAAGAAGAATATGAAAATCTTCTTGCATCTGGCTCAATTTGTTATACTGAAGTTTTGAGACCTCTTGCCACCACCTCAGAATGAATCAATATTACCAATTGTGGACCATTTCTCTGATGCAGGTTGGACAAGTTGGTTCTCATTAAGTTTTTATTTCTGTTTGCAACTGAGATGATACGAGATACAATAAAAGAGCTCCTGCTGCTTCTCAGTTTGCAGTAAATTAGCTTCCATTGTCAGAGACGGCCCCTCGTCTGTGTGATCAGATAGCAGCTTCACAGACTGGAAACATCAATGCTGGAACAAGCATCAACTAACAGACTGATGACGACCAGCGAGCCACGCCGGCTTCATACAGCTGCCGGGAAAAACAGCCGACCCTCAGTGGATGAATGAGACTTAATGAGATGGAGCCAAGAAGAAAATACAGATAAGATGATAAAAGATGTAAATATTTGATGCTGTTTGTCTTTTCGGGGGATGATGATGATAATGATGCTGCAGAGGCTGCAAACATCAAATCTAAAGTTCTTTTGCCCTTTTTTTCCTTCCATCTTTCCCTCCGTGCTCTCATCTCACAGTTTGGTGGATTTCAGACTCACCTGCTGAAGGAGGAAAGTTTCTCTGTGCTCACTTTAAATCTGGAAGTATTGATTAATTGTTCAGTCTAAAAGTGTCAGAAAATTACAAAAAGTGTTTCTCAAAGCCCAAGGTGATGTCCTCAAATGTCTTCAATTGTTCACAACTTAATATTTTCAATTTACTGTCATACTGGACTTAAAAAGCACATCTACAGTAAATGTACAGCTATTTGAACCGTAAAAAAATGATTTTTCAACAGCATGTCATACAACAATTATATTAGTTAGGCTATGTAAATTGACTAAGTGCATGAGAGACACGGATACTTCCATTGAAACGAAATATTTATTTATTCATTTTATATTCAAAACCAGGTCCTTAGGGTGCGCTCACACTAGGCAATCGTACCGTGTCCTAGCACATTTGCCCCCTAAAGTCCGGATTATTTGCCAATGTGAGTGTAAGTGTATCATGCTTGAGTACGGTACACTTGGTCACGCATGCACACTAGGGATAAATATTTTCCCCAAAAATAAGACATTTTAAAACCCAGTTTTACAATCCGTGGGGACAGATTTTAAAATATGGGTACAGATTGTAAAATTACATCCATGTGGACAGATTGGTAAACTGTTAATTTGTACACAGTTAATTAGTTTTTCTCCCCCCTGAGCTTCAGGACAATGACCACAAGAGGGAGTTAAACCACCTTTTAACATTAGAAAACACATGGGATATCAAATATAGACTGATGTACCAAGTACATCAAGTCCACCATCAGTCGCGTGTATTTTCATTTATATGTCACTGACGTTTCCCAAACCAGAGAAACTTATTATCTACCAATATTTAAAAGCGACTTTACAGAAAAACAAGCCCAAAGTCGCTTATAATAAACGGACTTGGCAACACTGGTTTGAGGTAATGTGAGTGCGAGCCAGCAGAGGACAGGGGAGGGGCGACATTCGTGCTTCAGCACGGTACGAAACAACTGGCCCTAGTGTCAGTGCGTCTTTAGATTCACGTATCTATTTTGCAGAGTTCTGGTAATGGGGGGGTTATATAATGACTGCATGTGTCCACTAGAGCAGTGATTCTCATCTGGTGGACAGCTGGTCCATAAATCTGCTGTTGGACCTGTCTTTTACTTGTCAAAGCAGAGAAACAGGTTGAACACTGAGCATGATCTGAGAGTAGCTCTGTCACTCCAGACTTTGAAACTCTGATCAAGAGTAAAGCACATGTCCAACTGTCTCATTGATATCCACAAATGACAGGTGAGGTGAAAACATCCGGTTTTGTGGGCCTTTTTTTTTATTTTAATTTTTGTGCAGTTTTGATATTAATTTTTTTAACTTTAGTACATGAAGTTCTAAATCTATCTCCATTGGTATGATAGCCTGCTCATCCACATCCACTGGCTCCAGAGGAACTGGGCTCAGGTCTGTTTTCACAGCAACCTTCGTGTCCTCACTGGCCTGCGCAGAGCTCGGCTTACTCTGACTACCTGATGTGGGAGCCTCTTCCTCAACTGGTTGCACTTTGTTCCTCTTCTTCAGAGGGAAGAATGACTTCTTTGTCTTTTTCTTTTTGGAGACAACAGCCTGTCTCTCAATTTTTGAGTCTGACTCACTGGATGATTTTGTCTGGGTGGCCATGGGGGACATCTCGCTTGGTGTTTCATCCATAGCAGTAAGCAGGTCTTCCTCCATGAATCCCACTGATGTAACTTCCTCATCTGCATTGTCCACATCTGCCAGTACCTGAGGGGCAGTAATGGGATCAATTCTGGCAGCAGTCCCGATGTCCTCCTTGGAGCGCACTGAAGTGATGGGGGATGCCTCTTGAGGAGGTGAAGCGCTCTTCTGGGGTTAGGGTTGGTTGCATCGTCCTCAAGCTGGTCTGGAACTGGGTGATCCCTGTCTTCTCTCTTCTTTGTGAACAGTTTCACACTCTTCATATTTTCCAGGCAGACTTCATTTCATTTTCACCAGAAAACGCTGGTATGTCTTCTAGCCTGTTTGTCATTTTGAGGTTGACATCTCCTAGATGCGTTTTCCTCCATTGTGGAGCTCATGACCTCATCGGAGGACGTTGACATTTCACCTGGTTGATATTGTTGGATGGCAAGTCGCTGGTGACTGATCTGACGACCTCATCCACATCCTGCTGTGCTTCCAGCTGGACCTGAGAGGTTCCTGGTGTGACACTGTCCACATTCTCCAGGTCCAGATGAACAGTAAGCACATCAGTGTTGGGGGCAATGCTGATGTCTTTGTTTGAGCACACTGAGGTGGGGGAGGCTACCTTTTGACTCACTTGCCGCATATTATTTGGTTGTGCTTCCGTAAAAGTTCTATATATATATATGTGTGTGTGTGTGTTAAAAAAATCTCTTGATGAATAGTGTTTAAACATTGTGCTTTTTATAATGTTTCCAGATTCTGTAAAGCACTTAAATTACCTTGTGCATGAATTGTGCTATATGAATAAACTTGCTTTCACTCAGAAAAATGAATCATCTCATAGTTTATTTTTAAGTATTTGCATCTATTTGATTTTATTTAAATAATACAATTTTAAGAATTTATTTATTCAGATTTCTTAAAATTAAATCTGTTAATTACGAAACCAATGAAATGTAATCTGTTCAAACGTATGAATATAGTTTAAATATGACGAGCTGTGGCTCAACCAAGATTCATTTAAACACAAAAAAGACCAAGGATATGAAAATCGATTTTAGGAAGCAAGCCCCTCCACATGAAGTCACATACATCAAAGGTCAGACAGTAGAACTTGTACAATCTTACAAGTATCTGGGTACAATCATAGACACTAAACTTACCTTTGATGAAAATTGTGAAGCTGTGTGTAAGAAGGGACACCAGCATCTTTTCTGTTTAAGGAAACTGTCTCACTTTCATGTTGACAGATCACTGATGAAGCTGTTCTACCGTGCTTTTATTGAGTCTGTCATTTCTTTTTGTATGGTGGCATGGTTTAGCAACCTGTCTTTAAAGAGCAGGAACTCACTGAGCCAGGTCGTCAAATGGGCTAGCAGGACGATTGGTGAGACACAGCCTAGCCCAGAAGCCCTGTATATAAGACAGCTGCAGCGGCTCACTGGTTCCATCTTAGGGGACAAGTCTCAACCCCCTGTACAGTGACTTCCTGCTCCTCCCATCTGGCCGCAGGTACACCGTACCTAGGACCAAAACTAAAAGGCATTGATTTAGTTTTGTCCCTGCAGCCATCGTACATCTTAATAAGAACTTGTGATCCCTTGATGATGGTTGGGGAGTTGTGGAGTTGATGATGATGTTGACAATGTTTGTGTTGATGATGATGGCGTTGATGATATCTCGATGAGTGCACTTATGCACTTTATGCATGCACTTTTAGGGTAGCCACCCTACATATATAATGCACTTTATGACACAGCATGGAATGATGATGGGGATGATGATGAGTTGTGTACCTATTTTACTGTTTTCATTTCTTGTATTGTTTTGTATGAATGTCTCTCACTGCGAGCCAAATTTACCTGCGGGTACAAATAAAGAAATCTAATCTAATTTAGTTAAAATTCATGAGATTGGTTTCCATTAGGTTCATGTAAAGATTTTAGAACGTCCATGCTCCACACTCCACTCTGCACCAGGCTGATTTACCAGTCTACTCAATTATTGGTTGTTGAGGGAGTGTCTTATTGGTGTAGAAACATCTGTACAGTATGTATTTGTGTATTAGCAAGCAGTAAAGTGTTGCTTCCGATAAGGCACAGCTGTTCACCTCAGCCTTGTGAATTTTTTTTTATCCTTATTTCAAGTTCAGCGTTCCCTTGACTTAGTTTAAATGTTTGCATTTGTTAGACTATTGTGTCATGTTTTTGGTTTATTTTAGTTTGTATTTTTTACATGCTGAAATGACGGCATTTCCGTTTGTTTTGTTTTTTTTCTTCTTTTCAACCCGTGAATGAGCACTGGACAGTTAATACTCAGTGTTTACCTGGAGCTAGTTACTACAGTAAGTACCAAGTGTAAAACAGAGCAGTAAGGAGTAATGACTGAATTAAATTATATTATTTATTTTATATGTTACACTGAGGAAAAGGCTGAAGGAGAACAAAGCATGGCCCGGGGGGGGGGGGGGGGGGGGGGGGGTTGAATCAGTATGTAAAGAGTTGAATCAGTATGTCTTTCTTACACAAGTATCTAGTACTGCATACTGCATACTACTCAGGCATGACTCAGAAGAACAAGCTTGCGTTTTTTTAATCATAGTGTGTTGTGTTAATTGATCGGCTGTGTTGTGTTTTACCGGGACACACACAAACAAAGCATTTATGAGAGTAAACTGTCTATATGTTTTAGTGCAGGGGTCTTCAACGTTTTCCAGGCCAAGGACCCCCAAACTGAGAGAGATGGCGCGGGGACCCCCTACTTTTATATATTGTATAAAATGGTGTTTTATATTAAACCGGTCCTATAGTGCCATGTATAAATGTACCTTATTATTATTATATATTACCATGTGTATTTAAACTTGATTCATGTTGATTATGCCTGCAGCACAATGCCAAAAAATCTGGCGCGGGTTTCCGCACACACATGCTGCCCTTTTCTGACTTTGAGCCCCTGCCCCTCTATAATCATGTGCACGTCTCTGATAAGGACGCTTTGCTCTCACACGCGCTGCATTTATAGTCACACAACACACACATGCGCACGCAGTCACTTTCTAGTGCGCGCTCTTGCTCTCTCCAGATTCCGGGAGATTGTGGCTGTGTCCCAATCTGGTCCTAATTGTGAGGCTGCATCCTCGAAGTACGCATTTAGAGGCTGATTACGTCACAACGCAGCGCGAAGGCTGTCCCAATTCGAAGACTCCTTCAAATGCAGCCTTGAAATGCGGCCTTCTTTTCCCTCTTTTTCGAGGATGCATCGCTACTATCCTTCCCGGCCTCCCAGATCCCAGGATCCTTTGCGCGGCGCTGTTCAGAGCCGCGAAAACACAACAATGGCGACACCAACAGGTGAAGACTTTTCATTCAAGTGTAAGTATTGGTTTGTTTTATTTAATCATTTGTACTTATTACTACTTATACTTTTACTAATTACTTATATTTTATTACTTGACTTATATCTTTTATATATATGTATATGTATATATATATATGTATATATATATACTAAGATGAACAAATTTAGATTTTAATAAAGAGCTACGTTTGGGATTATCACTATTATATGTTATACTTCATTATTATCATTATTATGATCATTTTTTGCTATATTAGAACCCTTTTGTCTGTTGACATAGTAAAAAAAACATGTTTTACATTACATTTGTACATTACATTTACATTTGTTTTAGGGAGCAAGGAGCAAACCGAGCTCCTGATTAAACAAAGAGGGGAAAATGACCACCTGTTCACGGGGGCCAAAAACTCCGCCACGGCGGGATGGAGGTAAGGCTGATGTCCATTTTTGTACATCTTTGCATCCCTGTGTTGATGTGATCTTGTGTTTACCTTTTCTCTTGCTTCCCTCTGCGTTTAGAGCAATACTGGAAAAGATTGGGCTGGAGGGGAAGGTCCAGCCCTACCAGGCCAAAAAAAAATGGGACAATTTAAAAAAAAAAAAAAAAGTAGGTAGCCTACAGGTTTGGATTAGTTTTACTGTTACTAAATACTTTTGCTGAAAATTGCTGACATGATTGATTTCCACTGCCTTAGGATTGCAAATATCCAGGGACAGGGGAGGGGGCCAGCGGCAAGCCCACTGCTGGCACTTGGCCGTGGTTTGTCCTCATGGATGAGGTACTGGGGCAGAGGCCATCTATTGCCCCCCCTGTCCTCATTGCCTCCATCCGTGAGGACACACCAGGGCCAAGTAGGCATGGGCCGGTATGAAATTCTGACGGTATGATAACCTTAGGTAAAAATATCACGGTTTCACGGTATTATGATTACGGCTATAAAATGTGATATTTTGAAATGTCTGTATTTAAAAACAAAAAAAAAGGTTTTTTTCCCCCATTGAATGGTCTTTTATTTTTAGTAAATATGTATTTAAAATAAATGATAATAAAAAATAACTGAATTATTTCTAAATAAAAATAAAAAAAAAGGTGCAGTCCTTCGATTGAGGCTAAACCTGCAGCTCAAGTCACGACATAAATTGATTATTTTTTGTGAGAAAAAAAACAACACAAAATGCAAATAAATGCAATCACTGAACCTGTGGCTCAAGATATCAGAACATAAATAATTGAAAAAAGTAAAAACACTTCTAAGATGAATATAAATAAATGCAGCAGGAGCTTAAAACTGAATCAACAGTTTTTGGAGACTTGCTCACTATAGGATGTATTTCCTCCTCGCGCTGCTACTGTCCGGGACCTTCTTCCTCCAAGACGCGGCCGTCTGTCTTATTATGGTAGCCTTATAAGTATAATTACAGCCGACTTGGCGCTTTTAGACGGGAGGAAAGTTCGGGGGGCTCGCCTCCTCCAGCCATCATACAGCCTGCAGAGCTACCTGCTTGTAACAGCAACCGGAGTACGGGAGGGGTTGTCTTTACGCTGCAGCTGCACACGACCAGGGACCTCCACTCTCTCTCTGACCAGACGTCACATTAAAAAAACCCTGCTCATACCGCAGGAACGGTATGACGGAAATTTTTAGTGGTTTTGAAACCGTGACTTTTTCATACCGTGGTATACCTTGAAACCGGTAACCGGCCCATGCCTAGGGCCAAGTGCCGCAGTGGGTGAGCAGGAGGACCAGCCAGGGCCCAGAAGGAAGAGGAGGAGGGAGGATGACTTCCTTCACCTCATAAAGGAGGACATGAGGCGGCAGAATGAGGCAGAGGAGAGGAGGGAGCAGGAGGGGAAAGACAGGATGGAGAGGCTCTTCTCTCTCCTGGAAAAAGTAATAGAAAAATAAATATACATCTATATAGATGTGTTTAATTTGATTTTATTTATGAACTGTGTTTATTTATGATTTTTCTTTATTTTTTATTTGATTGTGAAGATTTTGATGTTTTATTGTTCATTGTTACACGTCTATTCCATTTAGTATTTACAACTTCAGTACAATTTATAACATGGTTGCATAAAGTGCTACTGTTCAGGAAGAACAAGGGATTAAATTTTCTTTTATTATCAAGTGATGAAACATTTAACTATTTACAAAAATTACATCAGAACTAACTATTTACAGATTATTATTTTATTATTCTTTCTCTTGTGTGTTTTCCTTCTTTCTTTTTCTTTCTGAAGTGTTTTCCTTCTTTCTTTTTCTTTCTTGAGTGTTTTCCTTCTTTCTTTTTCTTTCTTGAGTGTTTTCCTTCTTTCTTCTCCTTTCCTTTATTCTTCTCCTTTCTTCTCTCTTATAATTTTGTCAGCTTTTTCACCGTCTTTTCGGTCGTGGCGTCTTTCTCGTCTTATGGGAGGGAACAGCTGGGGACGCAACCAGGAAATGCCTCGAAGGCTAGACCGTCTCATTTAACAACGGTTGATGCAGCCTTCGGAGGTTCCTCAGAAGGCTGCATCCTTCGAAGGCCGCAAAGGCCGCGTACTTCGAGGATGCAGCCTCGCAGTTGGGTCGGAATTGAGACACAGCCTGTGTCTCATTTGCGGGCGTCAGGGAGCCGCTATCAATATGCGGCAGACTCCCAGAACTTCCGGGGGAGTTGGAATGTCTGTTATACACAGGTTCATATATTCATGTTTTTATTTTAAGCATGTGCAAGGTACGACCTCGTGATTGGCACAGCAGCGATGGGGGCGCGTCCTCCTCGTTGGCGGGACAGGTGTTGTGAATGAACCGGTGCCCAGCTTGAAAGAGCTCCTGTGTGTCGCTGAATGTGTGCACTGCTGACTGAAAGACGTCTTCTGCCTCCATTTATCTGTTCACTACAGTGTGTTGAATTCATGTTCATGTGTATTTAAAGACATTTCAATTTGTGGAAAAAATTGCAAGCGGGAATATAAAAAAAAATGTCTGATCAACCAAAACTTTCGCGACCCCCCTGCAGTACCTCCGTGGACCCCCTAGGGGTCGCAGACCCCCTGTTGAAGACCTCTGTTTTAGTGTAAGGCATGTGTCAGAGGCAGCCATGCTTGAGTACACTTGGGTTTGAGGTAATGTGAGTGCGAGCCAGCAGAGGACAGGGGAGGGGGGACATTCGTGCTTCAGCACGCTACGAAACAACTGGCCCTAGTGTCAGTGCACCCTCAGAGTGCTGTAGTCCTTGAGGACCTGGGTGGCTTTGCATCTGCTTTTGACTTGATAACTTTTTATTTTCTAAGGAGGAATGCTCCAAACAGCTGTATTAATTATAAACAGTTTTGAAATAATAACATTTTAAAAATAAGATGCTTGTGTATTCAATTGTTATGGTGACAGTAGTGTTAGACCAACTTTAAGAGAAAAACAATGAGTAACAACTGCAAAGGGATGAGCTAACGTCATATTTTGACTTAAGTAAAGTTGGGTCAACTTGACTTGAGAAATAAATATATAATGATTCAACCCAACAGCATCATGTGTTGAGATAACTTCATATTTCAGCTTGTACAAAAAGTTGGCCCAACTTGCTTTAAGAAAAGTCAATCAGTTAGACTTAAATTTTTGAATTAGCAAAAAGTTCTGCTAACTTAATATTTGCAATGTGAAATTTTACACTTTGGAAACAATTGTTGTAAAAGTTGAATGAGCTCAAAAGAGGTAACATCATTTTGTTGAGTATATAAATAAAATTGACTGAGGAAAATGACCATACAGTCCTCACTGAACAAAGTCATCTCATGTTCCACTACTGCTGCTGCTTGCTGCCAGTTTTCAAGCTGCAGAAAATGCAAGAAGATGCTGACGGCAGTTGTTGGGGAAATTAAATTCTGGCTGACCTTTCAAGACATTGCAAGTAAGTTCAGCGATCACGCAGGTTCAGGACTGATTGAGAGTGCAAATGGCTCCAAAGACCCCAAGAACAAGTTGCTGTGGTGGAGCTGCTTCATGAGATGGCGGAAGAGTAAATTGGCTCTAAAGACACACCTTGAGGAAGCTATCGTGTTGTCATCAAGAGACATTTGCTCCTTGTCTCCTCAACCAGCATGTTGTGGCTCCCCAGCAGCCAGTCAGCCCAGCACAGGTGCTGGCAATACCAATCAGCCCAGCTGCTCCTCATCGTCATCAGGACTGCCTGAGTATAAGAGGAGGCTGAGAAGGGGCGCCCGTTGCTTGAACGTTGACTACTGTGGCTCTCTCTGTAATCCCAGTGTCTCCTCGCTCATCTGAAGCTCCTCTCAACCGCCTCCTCTTATACTCAGGCAGTCCTGATGATGATGAGGAGCAGCTGGGCTGATTGGTATTGCCAGCACCTGTGCTGGGCTGACTGGCTGCTGGGGAGCCACAACACAGCATGCAGCATCTCTTCAGAAGACGAGGACATCACATCAGAGGAACATAGATGTGCCCCATCTCCATCCAAGAAAACTAGTATATACATTCTCCTGTTTTTTTCCAACCTTTTTTGTTTGTCTGGTAAATTAATAGTTGTCAGTGTTATGAATGTAACATAAAGTTGAAAAAGGTTCAACAGAAAGTGAAAAACGTTCGATATTCAGATGTTTGACACGAAAAAAATAAATGAATAAAAAGTACCACAAATGATGACAAAGACAACCGAATGAAACAGCAACAAATATATTTTTTGTGATTTTCTGTCATTGTATACTGTTATAAATAAACAGACTCAAAGGTCCAAATCTTGAGGTGAACTGAAAATCAATGAGCCAAGCAAATGTATTTTTTTTTTAAAAAGCCTTTGAAAACACACGTCATCTTTTTTTCAGTGCATTTCAGAACATATTATTGAGGAACTGAGGAGGAACATGACAACTTCATGTACTAAAGTGAATAAAATAAATATCAAAACCACATGTTTTCACATGGTTGCTATGAAAACAGACCTGAGCCCTGTCCCTTTGGAACTGATGGATGTGGATGAGCAGGCTATCACACCCATGGAGATAGATTTAGCAACACAGCCATCCACCATCATCTCAGCACCATCAGAGCATTGTGGAAAAAGGTCTTCAGTCACAGAAGACCTGGTGGAGGAAAGGGACCCCACCCCAAGACCCTCAGGCAAAGGCAAACATGGTTGCTATGAAAACAGAACTGAGCCCTGTCCCTTTGGAACTGATGGATGTGGACAATGAGGATGTCACACCCATGGAGAAAGAAATGATGACAAAGACAACCGAATGAAACAGTTCAGCTCCTATCCTCACGTGGGCAGTATAAGATTAGCTATAGTGGTGTGGATGGGCTAATGTCATAGGGCTAACGTTAGCTAAATGCTCTTCTACAAACGGAGAAACATGCAGAGACTAGTACAGCCATCAAAGTTGCGTGTGGAACAACTTCAAAAAAATCAACGAAAATGAGGTGCAGTGAGTTAAGGGTAAGGATGTGGCGCAGACCATCATACTCTGTTTTATAGTTGTTTTGGGTATAAAAATAAAACCAATGAGTTGTGAAATTATGAATGGATCTCTCTCTCTCTGTGTGTGCGCGCATCACGTCGCCATGACGTCCAAGTGATTTTAATATTTTCACATTTTCATATATATTACATATTTGTATTTCAAATATTGTATTTCCTCCTCCTCCTATAAGGTGTAGCCTATTGCCAATGATTAAATGTTTGTAATAATTGGTCACTGTGAACCCTGCTTTTTGTATTTATTTATTTTTTAGTAAATGTGTACATATAAATAACTTGGCATGTTTACTGGAGAATATAAAAAGTAAAAAAACAAAGATCATACGAGTCATGAAAAGTACATGTAAGCATAAATGAGTTTTGACTGCTTTAACAATCCATCAAATTACAACTGTGAAGTCACTGCATACTTATAACTACATTATGTATTGTATGTATTGTTCAACAGTAGTAGCAATAGTGTCCTAACAGTCTTTGTGTGTTTTTCTCCAACAGAATACAGATTTCAAACAAAGCTCTCTGAATCCAGACATGGATGATGAGGCAGAACAGATTGCCAACATGCTCATCCCAGAGCTATTGGATCGAGCTGCTGCCAATATTGATGAACTAATGCAGTCTATCTGCCGGTGGGAGGCTGAGGATGAAGTCAACACAGGCCAAAAATTGCAACAGGAGTTGCACCACTTCTTTAACATGCGGCGAGTGTTTGCAGAGCACCTGTCGTCTTCTTCTTCTTCTTCTTCAGAAGGACCATCCAAAAAAGAGGGAAAAAAGAAAAGACGCAACAATGTCAACAAAAAAATGACATCTGCATGGTAGAGCATGAAGACTGTGAGGGGTTACTTCAAAAAGAAAGGAGGGAAGGTTCAACCAGCTCTATATGATGAAGAGGCAATGGAGTCAGGCAGACAGAGCTCTTCACCTCCTCAAGATGCAGCCTCCCTCACCTCAGTGTGCACAAACGAAGATATCAGCACCGCCCCCAACACTGATGTAATTGACCAGGAACCAGGAGAAATATCAACATCCTCCGATGAGGCCACAATGGAGGAAAACACTTCCAGGAGGTGTCAACCTCAAAATGACAAGCTAGAAGACAGACCAGTGTCTATAAACAAATGAAGTCTGCCTGGAAAAATATGAAACCTGTGAAACTGTTCACAAAGAAGAGAGAGGACAGGGATCACCCAGTTCTAGACCAGCTTGAGGAAGATGCAACCAACTCAGGCAGTCAAAAGAGCACTTCACCTCCTCAAGAGGCATCCCCCATCACTTCAGTGCGCTCCAAGGAGGACATCGGGACTGCTGCCAGAACTGATCCCATTACTGCCCCACAGGAACTGGCAAATGTGGACAATGAAGATGAGGATGTTACACCAGCAGGATACATGGAGGAAGACCTGCTTACTGCTATGGATGAAACACCAAAAAGTGAGAGACAGGCTGTTGTCTCCAAAAAGGGAAAAAAAAGAAGTTCTTCTTCTCTCTGAAGAAGAGAAACAAAGTTTATCTAGCTGAAGGCAGTCAGAGTAAGCCGAACTCTGTACACTCTGTGAAAACAGACCTGAGCCCTGTCCCTTTGGAACTGATGGATGTGGACAATGAGGATGTCACACCCATGGAGAAAGAAATGATGACAAAGACAACCGAATGAAACAGTTCAGCTCCTATCCTCACGTGGGCAGTATAAGATTAGCTATAGTGGTGTGGATGGGCTAATGTCATAGGGCTAACGTTAGCTAAATGCTCTTCTACAAACGGAGAAACATGCAGAGACTAGTACAGCCATCAAAGTTGCGTGTGGAACAACTTCAAAAAAATCAACGAAAATGAGGTGCAGTGAGTTAAGGGTAAGGATGTGACGCAGACCATCATACTCTGTTTTATAGTTGTTTTGGGTATAAAAATAAAACCAATGAGTTGTGAAATTATGAATGATTCTCTCTCTGTGTGTGCGTGCGTCACGCCCCCCCCCCCCCCCGAAATCCAGCAGTGACAGTGTCACACAAGGGCGTTGACATTGGTGGGGACATAATGTGTGCGTATGTTGATGCTGCTTAGCGGGCGGGTCTGGGGGTCCTCCCCCAGGAAATTTTGCATTTTTTAGATGCAGTTTCCAGCATTTTAACCAATTCTGGGGTGGATAGTCCCAAATCCCTTTTGATTCACAGGGGTCAAGATTGGCAAGATTGAGAATTGGGTTTTTTTGGTAAGCAAATCATTAAAGTGTCAGGAGACTTTACCATTATCACATGCCAAGGCATGTGTAAGATGTTTTGTTATCACATTTGTTTCTGAAATTTCAGGATCTGTAAGTAAAGCAGAGAATATGAGTTTGGGTGCTGCAGTCTTTGGGTATTTTGTATTAATTAACTGATTAAGTTTTAAGTGCACACTGCATAGATAAGTATGAAAAGTGTGAATAATAAAAGTGGAAATGTAGAAGGAGGGCTACTTAAGAGTTACCAATGAACATTCATTAGCTCTGTACAGTTCCCACAAAAATAATACACCAGTAGTCAAGATATTAAGGTCCAGCAAATTTTTTATTAATTCTTGTTTAGGTTATTCACAGTGAGACATACATGTAGAATTCAATTGTAAAAATAAATTTACGTTAAATACTGTCCTCTATCTGAACTACAACCCGGCACACTTGCTGTTGGGGCCTCCTATTCAAATAACACAATGTCCAAAATGGCCTTGAATTGTACGATACATTATACAATAACAGTACATTTAAGCTGTCAACATTTGAAAGCCACATGAAATACAGTAGGCCTATACCTGTCTGGCCGGTAGAGATTGGTTTGCAGAGCTGTTGTGTTGTGGCTGTAAAACGCAATGTATGATAATGAAAGATATATTTTTTTTGTCTTTTGGTACCCTATCAATACTTTTGTAGCATTAATACCGAATACAGGATTTCTTCATAAACGTCATATCAGTAGCCACGCAATGACTAGCAACTAGCAACTTAGTTACCGGTACATTTGTTATCATTTCACAGAGTTCTAAGATGCTAACCGTAGCTTTAACCAACTAGCTTAAAACAAGACTGATCAGATCAGAGTAATGAGGTCTAAACGAGTACAATCAGTTCGTTGTGCATTTCTACATCAATCCGTGGAAGCCACGACATTTACAGCCACTTATAGACAGCATAAATTAAACAAAAGTTAGATGTCATTTTAGCTGCTCGGACGTCCGCCTCCACAGTGTGTGAAGCGACATTTCACTGAAGGGGGACGTGACCGAACAGGTTTTTACAAGACTGTTCTGTGAAACTTACTGCTGATTTTGTGAAATAGCCTCTGATGTCCGTCAGTTTCCTTTTCCTGCCCGAGGCAGACATGATGACTCGTCGTAGACCAGTAGACAGTAGTAGACCGAAAGTAGACCGTCCCTTGTCAGCTGTTATTCCGTTATCTCTAAGATTTCTGTTATTCTCTCAGCTGTTATCATGCTGTCACCGTGCGCTTAGCTACCAACCTAGCAACGATAACTAGTGAAGGAAGATGAGCCAATCACAGATAGCAAGGCTGTCCCCACCAATGACACACCGTCTTTGATAGAAGGTACGCATGAGGGTAAAATTAACCATTTATTTCCCGAATGCCGTGCAATTACCCATTCAAAATTGGTATGGACATTTTAAACGTATCCAAATATTGGTATGGACACGTCCATAGTGTCCATACGCAATTTTACGCCCTTGGTGTCACACCAGGAACCTCTCAGGTCCAGCTGGAAGCACAGCAGGATGTGGATGAGGTCAACACCAAGCGAGATGTCCCCCATGGCCACCCAGACAAAATCATCCAGTGAGTCAGACTCAAAAATTGAGAGACAGGCTGTTGTCTCCAAAAAGAAAAAGACAAAGAAGTCATTCTTCCCTCTGAAGAGGAGGAACAAAGTTCAACCAGTTGTAGATCATCATGAGGAAGAGGCTCCCGCATCAGGCAGTCAGAGTAAGCCGAGCTCTGTGCACTCTGTGAAAACAGAACTGAGCCCTGTCCCTTTGGAACTGATGGATGTGGACAATGAGGATACTTGCATACAGACAAGAAAACAAAGAAGAAAGACAGAGAGGCAGATGGAAAGAGACAGACTGAATGATAGATATTAACTCAAATTTAGCAATAATGCAGACATGAAATTACAGATGCTGCAAAGTTTGCTTATTGTTTTCCTGGTTAAATTATTATACTGCCCGTAATTTCCAAACGTTTCAAGTATTTTGTGATTGATCTTCTTCATTTTTATTTTAAATGTTATGTTGTTTGTGTGTGCATGTGATTTGTTACAAAAAACATAGCTATAGTTCTCCATGGCAACCTGAGGCTGCTCCCAGTGCTGCAGCAGATAAGGGAAGGTCTAACACTCTATGGCTTGTCAGATATCATGGCCAAGTACCCTGATATCTGCAAGCCTTTGTTTGTGCCAGGGTTAGAGAAGAAAGTAAGTCCACCATAGACACAATTTAAGATTAAGATTAAGAAATTCTGTTTTGCACCACAAAGGTTCTATTAGAAGTTGAGTTGAAATGGTATTCTTGGTGTGTTGGAGTTGGTCTTAAATCCAAGAGTGTAAAGTGCCTAATGGCTCATCTCCTTTCACTTGACAGGCTGATGCAGACTTCATTTTATCAGTTTGCAAAGCGCAGTTCAGTGAGGCCGGCTCCAACAAGGAACAGGTGGAGCAAACTATAATGAACCACTTGCAGGATTTCTTACAGGAACTGGAGCAAGGTAAAATAATTTACTGCTCTATTACTGAAATTTAAGGAGAATGTTTTGTTTGAATTTAAGCAATTGTTTTAGAAAATTGAATAGATCAAATCAGCAGGTTCCAAAATTGGTTAAAGCAACAACAACTCTCTCAAAGTTCTGTCTTTTTCAGATGATTTTCAGAAGATTCTGTGTTGCACCTCGCTGCATGTCCGTCATTGTCTCCACGGGCCTTTCTCCAGTGGATAACAGGCCAAGGCCATGTTCCCGTCCTGCAGAAGGAGAAGAGGCGTTTTAAAGTGAATATTAAATTCAACCACGACTGCCAGCAGGAATATGGGGAACATAGGATATGCTATCCATTGGTGGCAGCCTGCACAAGCACCATCACCTTTCCTGTACAACATATGGCAGCCTACCACAATTTCAAAGTTGTCCTTTTTGAGGCATTCTTGCAGGGGCAGGAATTCTTAAGGGTGTAATAAAGTTGTTCATGTAAGTGTTGCATGCTTACCTAAGTAATATTTGGTTATAGTTTGTTACAAACTGAAAAATAGTTAAAAAGGGGTGGGAAATTAAAACGTTTTTTTACTTCTTCCTAATCCTTTTTCAAACAATGTTTTGTTACGTTGCGGCTTTATCTTTATTTTAAATTTTTTTATATATTTTTTTCCCCTTCTTTGTATGTACAAATAGCTACATTTTTTTTGTATAATTGTATACAGTTCATGGATCTGAATGCATATGTCACTGTAGTTGATGTATAGTCTTACTAACGTTCACTGAAAGATTTGAAGACAACGACAGTAATTGTCATGTCCACGGGAGTCGGATGGGCCTGTAGGGTCCACAACTGCCTGAAGTCTTGCTTATATCTTGCTCAGTTAGGGGTGAAGGAAATTCAGGAACAACCCCAAATTCTTGTTGGAACTCATCACAGTAAAGGGCACTCTCCCAGTCTATGTCAAGTTGTTGCAGATCCTAGGATTCAAACAATGGCATAAATTGACAGTTTGAAAAAGACATCAAAATGTGGGCTACTGCTTCAATCAATGTATGTTCAACAAAGATAAGGAAAAAGTGCGCACCTCAACATTATCAGCCTCATCTGTGCTGTTCTGCAGCAGGCCCAACTGCCACAACTGTTGAGGGGTCATGTTTCCCTCTGTGCGGAGTGGGTGATGGTTCCAGCCCTCAGTAAAGGTGTGAAGGTCACAGTGGAGACGGGGGAGGAACACATAATGCACCAGGAAGATGTACAGCGTGTTTGAGATGTCCAGTAGTCCCTCTTCTTCCAGACTGTGCAGTACATCATAATATGTACTGGTTACTGCGAGCCACACGTCACGCCATAGTCGTTCAATTCTGTTGAAAAATGGTAAAGTCATAAAAAACACAGTATGTCACTTTCTGATTTAGAGACAGAATAAAAGTTAAAAAGGGTACTTGAATGATAACAGGTTTTGAAAGCCATCTGGTCACATCCACTATTAAAGCCTAAATGCTGATACATCAAACTAAAATAGAAAGAAATGGGTCTCTCCAGTTCCTGCTCAAATTGAATACAGGGATTAAAGTTTTACGGCCCCGTGCCGGAATTCCGGCGTGCGGCGCTTGACTGCGGGCGCGTCAAAACAAAATAAATAAAATAATATATTTTTTAAATGTGAAAGAGAGTGTAATCGTTCGTCTGCCAATGATATGAGAGAAGCACAACTCTCCCGCTCTGAAACTAACATTATTATCCAATCAGAGGTGAAATAAGGCGGGTCTTGAGGAAACGTGCCTCCACCAAGTTACGTATGAAGCCTAATCGCCAGAGTAGAGAGAGAGACGTTGCATGGATTGGAAAGATGGCACAGTTCATGACTCCAGGGGAAAATGCCCTGATAATCGACCAAGGGTTGAAAAATAAATGGCGTTGGGCATGGCTAGATGAGTTAGGGAAGGACGGCAAGCCGTTTAGTAGTTGGTGCAAAAAGATGAGAGAGCCAGGTGCCTGTTTCTGCAGGCTGTGCTCCAGAAAGATTAAACGCATCCAGCGGCAAAATTTTTTTATTATTACTATTTATTTTAAAGAAAGTTCAAAGTTGTTGAAATGGTGAAACCGTTTTAAATCTAACTATCTGATTTAACTACCGTAAATTCCGGACTATAAACTGTACAATGACAGAACAAGGTAGATTACTCCAGTAAAAGTAAGACTTAGTTTAATGAATTACAAGTTGCCAAATGACTGACTTTAACAAATTTCGTTAGTTTATATAATGCAGATTCATAAAATATTACTTTTATGAGGATCACAGTCACAGATAATAAACTTACCATTTGATAATTGTGGTAGCAGCGGTGCAGCAGATGTAATGAAGTCCACGCAGCACGCTGGATGCAAACTAATATTAAGCCTATAGCCTATTCATTATAATGTCCATGGACATACATTGAGTTCTTTTGTCTTAATAATGACAACATAATACACAATAAATGGTCGGATTGGGAACCCATATGCATAATGTTTCCACGTTGCATTTAGTGTTGCTTGAAATGACCAGGGCTCAGCTAGTGTTGCCTTTTAAAACATCGTAGATTTCCCAGGATTCCCGGGAAAATTGCCTCCCTCAAGCAGGGTACACTTGCACTCACACTAGCCAAATAATCCGGACTGTAGGGGGCAAACGTGCTTGGGCATGGTATGATTGCCTAGTGCGCGCTAAATGTCTGTAGTCAGAGAGGGGGGGGGGGGGGTTGCGTGATGGCTGTCAGGCATCGCCGATCGGACCAACCCTAGCTAATATCTCATATTACAACGTGGGACACCTGCGGCTTAAAATCCGGTGCGGCTTGTACAAGTACAAAATTGATTTTCTTTCTAAAATTAGAGCATGCAGCTTTTAATCAGGTGCGCTCTGTAGTCCGGAATTTACGGAAATTGTACCTGATTTGTTACTACTTCATGTAGAAGTTGATATTTTTTATGTTATTTATAGACTTGATTTTCGAACGTCTAGTAATTTCTTAGTATTTAATTTGCCACTATTTATTTTACTGTAAAGAAAGTTCAAATATGTTGAAACTGTTGAATTAAAACTCTTTAAAAAGAGAATCATTGTCCTTTTTTGAATACCTTAAATTAAATGGTTGCAAATAAATCTTATTCTTCAAATGCCTGCCTTCCAATTTCACATAACATGTCACCTTGTGATTGTAGGCCATTTTGTAACCTGTCAAAGACAAAGATTAGCAGCGAAACTTGATATCAAAAGAAATCCTAAATGCTACATGTAGCATATTGTAGTGTGTTGGACTACTATTGCCACCTATTGGCCTTTCTTGGTGTTGCAGTTTAGTCAAACCTTAGTCTGCAATCATTTTGACCTTGCGAATGTGTACACGCCACAGATTACCACCAACATCAAAAACAAGGCCTGTGTCGTGTGCAAACACTCCAAAAAGTAAACCGGTTTCCAATCGATCAACCAACGTAGTGGCGTGTAGAGTCAAGTGCACAAGTCTAAAAAAGTTCAGGCTCAGGATTTTTTTTTTTTTGCTTTAATCCCTGTGAATAGTTACAGTACAATGTCAGACCAAGAGCTTGACACGTGTCCAAAAACACCAATGTACCATATTGGTTTTAGATTACTCAACATGGCCACAGGATGCAATTGAGCAGGCTCAAAACTGCACAGATTCATGCTTGTGTCACAGGGAGAAGCAACCCTTTCACTTGTTTCTATTAATACTAACTGAAATGGTTGTTTTAAAAATTAAATTAATCATAACTGAAGCTTAATTAGACAACTCTGGAATGAGAACAAATCATTTTTTGAGCATAAACATTAAGCTGAAGCACAACTAGAATGCATATTCTTAAGCATGGCTGCAGTCAGGCTCTGTCAAATATTCATTTCCTGAATGATCTGCTTTGCCAGACATAACAGGGAATGAAGCAGAAGAAGCCCCCCACCTACCCACAGTGGATCAAGAGACAGAGCCCAAAGGTGGATGCTGGGGAGGTGGTGGGTTTGCAACACCTCATGGGTAGCAAGGCAGAAACAGCAGTGATATTTGGCAGAGGCAACAGCAGGGTAGCAGCAGAAACATAGCCAGGGATGAGCAGGTAAGTTAGGGGTTTAAATAGCCCGTCCTATTTGGACGAAGAGAGCATGTGACTGATGACTGATCAGCTGATCAGCTGATCAGGATGGGCACCGCATGAATTGTCTGCCTGAATTAGCTCTGCAGGCTTTGCATCATACCTGATTGACAAACAACTGCACAGGTATACAGAAGTAATGATTCAAGGTTGAGTCAATGGTTAATGTGACCTTGCTAAAAATATGATGATATTTACCTCTGATTGTGGACACTTTTCCCAGAAATGAAACTGGCTCGGTCAGTTCCTCGAACAGTTAACATGAAACGGGCAATGTCTACATTCTCCACACCTTGATCACCTCTGACCCTGGTATGTAAAGAGGCTTTTATAAAAGTTAATTCATTCACAGTGCTGATATAATACAGCATTATGATGTACATAAGAATACAAGACCATGTGTACAAACCATTCTTCGCACAAGCCGTTAAGAAGGAGGAGAACCCAGTAGATGCCATGTTGTTGTTCTTGCCCACCTCTACTGAGTGCACGGCCTCTGCTTGATTCACGACCTCTGCTTGATGCATGACCTGTAAATGATAGAAATGTAATTGCCATAAAAATACAGTTCTTATTGCTGCTGTGTGATGTGGAGAAAAACTTTTTTTTCCTTTTTTTTTTTTTTACCTTGCCTCTCCACACTGCCAGTAGTGGGCTCTCTGCTGGATACACAATCTGTAAATTGAAAATTCATTCACATCAGTAATGGAAATCAGATGTTACCGTATTATACAGTATATAATATTAGTTTGTTTACATTGTCATAGCAACATGGTGATGCGGTCCGGCAGAATACGTGTCACCATGTTGCTATGGCGATGTAAACAAACTCAACTCCTTGCTGAACGCTTGCGATCAAAGCGAACTGCGATCCTATAATCCGGGCCCTTCACTAAGCAGTAAAAGTTAGCTAGCAAGTTATTTCTTACCTTCATGTCTTCGGGGGACGAGTCTCCGCTGCTCCATCCAGATGGCAGCCACTCATCAGATGAATCCAGGTCAGGTTCGCTGAAATTCAGGTGACTCAGGTGAGTCTGGCTGTGGCAACACACACCGTGTGCTCCGGCGCCGACCCTCTCCACTTGGCCCGGGTGTGCATTGATAGTCGCCCGGGTGTGTATTTATAGTTGTCTTTTCTTTCTGAATTTTCATACTCTGTTCGAGCGTGAGTTGTTTGAATACCGTACGTTTCGCCACCTTTCGTCTACCTCTTCTTTGCGCATCTTCCTCTCGTATTTATACCATCCACACGTACCACTACTGCCATCTACAGGGGTCAGTTTGTCATTACCCTAGTTACATGCCTGATTATTGATGGACAAGCTCCGCCAGACCGTCCCCCAGCCCCTCCCCGTTGAAAAACATAATTGACGTCTCTAGACGTCAATGGCAGCCAATGAGTTAAAGATACCAAAATGGAGTGCTTCTTCCCTATCCGTGGCCATAGTTTTCTCCCTGCTGACAGAGTTTTTGGAAGGATTGAGCAGGATATCCGCAAGCAGGACACCATACTCCTACCAGAAGAGTACACCAACATCCTGAGGAAGCATGGAACTGTATATGTGTACGGGAAGGACTGGGAGAGCTTTGACCACAAAGCTGCAACCAAGGCTCTCATGCAGTAAATGCGGTCTTACAAGATCAGCGAGGCCCGGGTGCTGGAGATCGATGGCAAAGGGTTGGGGGTGAGAACCACCTTCAACGGTCCCACCTACCAGCACACTCTCCTGAAGAGAGGCAAGTACTGGGGCCAGTATAAAGCAGATCCCCTGCTGATGATGACCACAGTGAAGGCTGTGAAGAAGAAGGACATCATCAGCCTGCTGGAAGCCATTGGTGCACCAGCAAATGTCAAGGCCTTCTACAACCATGCTTTGGCTGTTACCAATGATGTCCACAGTGAGGAAGAGTAGGCTAAATGGCACACACTGGCATCTGAAGCCCATGTGACACTCATGAACACACACACACACACACTAGTAGCCTATAGCCTAAGGTGGATATATAGCGTTTTGCAAAATAAGTGTTATGTTGTTGGGCTTCAGAGGGTTAATGTGTCTGTATGATTATTATTAATCAACCTTTGTATATACTATTCCATATATTTATGATGTATTTTTTTTTAACCAATTTATGTTTGACAATGTTAAAATGAATATGTTGCATTTCAGCATGGTTTTTTGACTTATTTATGAACGATTTGTGTATATAAAATTAAATAAAAAATATCCTGGATTTTAAGAACATTGTGTCCCTGGTCTTCAAATAGCTCAAGTAATAGTTTAATGAACAAAAATTGTGAATGAACTTGATTGTTGATGTCTTAAATAATAATGTCAAATAACCAACATTTCTCAAAATGGATATATCTCATTTTGCAACGAAACTCTTCATGTGTGTGTATTCAAAAATCACTGGAATTGCTGAATTTCGGGGTGTGGGGTGGTGTGTGTGACGCGCGCGCACACACAGAGAGAGATCCATTCATAATTTCACAACTCGTTCATTTCATTTTTATACCCAAAACAACTATAAAACAGAGTATGATGGTCTGCGCCACATCCTTACCCTTAACTCACTGCACCTCATTTTCGTTGATTTTTTTGAAGTTGTTCCACAAGGAACTTTTTGATGGCTGTACTAGTCTCTGCATGTTTCTCCATTTGTAGAAGAGCATTTAGCTAACGTTAGCCCTATGACATTAGCCCATCCACACCACTATAGCTAATCTTATACTGCCCACGTGAGGATAGGAGCTGAACTGTTTCATTCGGTTGTCTTTGTCATCATTTCTTTCTCCATGGGTGTGACATCCTCATTGTCCACATCCATCAGTTCCAAAGGGACAGGGCTCAGGTCTGTTTTCATAGCAACCATGTGAAAACATGTGGTTTTGATATTTATTTTATTCACTTTAGTACATGAAGTTGTCTTGTTCCTCCTCAGTTCCTCAATAATATGTTCTGAAATGCACTGAAAAAAAGATGACGTATGTTTTCAAAGGCTTTTTAAAAAAAATACATTTGCTTGGCTCATTGATTTTCAGTTCACCTCAAGATTTGGACCTTTGAATCTGTTTATTTATAACAGTATACAATGACAGAAAATCATAAAAATTATATTTGTTGCTGTTTCATTCGGTTGTCTTTGTCATCATTTGTGGTACTTTTTATTCATTTATTTTTTTCATGTCAAACATCTGAATTTCGCACGTTTTTCACTTTCTGTTGAACCTTTTTCAACTTTATGACAGTAGTGGAACATGAGATGACTTTGTTCAGTGAGGACTGTATGGTCATTGACAATATAGAGTTGAGCTTGTCAGTGACCGTTTTCACAATAACTTTAAGTTAACATTGATCTAAAAGGATAAATTTACTGGCCATTCAAACTGAACTGTGTCAGACTGTCATGTTACACCAGCGAAACACATTTAATCTCATTCAAAATTCAATTCAAAACTTTAATGTTACATTTTTTTACATTTAATCAGGAGATTTTAAGCTTAAGACCGGATAAACCATTGTTGTGTCTATTATAGTATTTGCCTCACTGTCAATTTTATTTATATACTCAACAAAATGATGTTACCTCTTTTGAGCTCATTCAACTTTTACAACAATTGTTTCCAAAGTGTAAAATTTCACATTGCAAATATTAAGTTAGCAGAACTTTTTGTTAATTCAAAAATTTAAGTCTAACTGATTGACTTTTCTTAAAGCAAGTTGGGCCAACTTTTTCTACAAGCTGAAATATGAAGTTATCTCAACACATGATGTTGTTGGGTTGAATCATTATATATTTATTTCTCAAGTCAAGTTGACCCAACTTTACTTAAGTCAAAATATGACGTTAGCTCATCCCTTTGCAGTTGTTACTCATTGTTTTTCTCTTAAAGTTGGTCTAACACTACTGTCACCATAACAATTGAATACACAAGCATCTTATTTTTAAAATGTTATTATTTCAAAACTGTTTATAATTAATACAGCTGTTTGGAGCATTCCTCCTTAGAAAATAAAAAGTTATCAAGTCAAAAGCAGATGCAAAGCCACCCAGGTCCTCAAGGACTACAGCACTCTGAGGGTGCACTGACACTAGGGCCAGTTGTTTCGTACCGTGCTGAAGCACGAATGAAAGTGTACTCAAGCACGGTTGCCTCCGACACATGCCTTACACTAAAACATATAGACAGTTTCAGAGCCGGACAGTAACGGAGTACATTTACTTGAGTACAGTACTTAAGTACAATTTTGAGGGATCTGTACTTTACTTGAGTATCATTTTTGGGGAGTACTCATGACTTTACTCAAGTACATTTGAGAGGCAAATATTGTACTCTTTACTCCACTACATTTCTATTCATAACCGTGAGTACCCGTTAATTCTACAGTGAACCCTCGTTTATCGCCGGGGTTACGTTCCAAAAAGAACCCGCGATAGGCGAAATCCGTGAAGTAGTCAGCTTTTATTTTTACAATTATTATACAATACTGTTCTATAGATTGAAACCAAAGATCAAAACCTGTTTTCAGGCCCAAGCATTTGTTTAAGAAATAAAAATATAAACGTTATCTTACAAAAACTATGATAGTTTTTAGAAATACTGTAAAATAATAATTTTAATAATCAATACGAGGTTGGACACATTGTGACTGACGCTATTTCACAGTTCCTCTGACTGTGCCTCTTTGTCCTGACTCCACTCCGCTGTAGCGTCTTTTTCTACTGGAGGCTGTGGTGCAGGGGTCTTTTTCTATTGAAGGCTGTGGTGCAGGGGTCTTTTTCTATTGAAGGCTGTGGTGCAGGGGTCTTTTTCTACTGGAGGCTGTGGTGCAGGGGTCTTTTTCTACTGAAGGCTGTGGTGCAGGGGTCTTTTTCTATTGAAGGCTGTGGTGCAGGGGTCTTTTTCTACTGGAGGCTGTGGTGCAGGGGTCTTTTCCATGGTTCCCGCGGGTCCTTAAAAAGTCTTAAAATGTCTTAAATTAAAATCCGGGTAATTAAGGTCTTAAATTGTCTTAAATCCACCATAAAGTTGCTGTAGGTATTAAATTTTTAGCCGGTGCGCTTAATGATGATGGAAAAGTAGAGTGTCCCACCGTAAAACATCTAATAATTGATTAATTTCGTACATAGACTGTCTTAAATTTACCTTAAAGTTGCTGTAGGTATTACATTTTTAGCCGGTGCGTTTAATGATGATGGGAAAGTAGAGTGTCCCACCGTAAAACATCTAATAGTTGATTAATGTAGTACGTAGACCGTAGATTTAGTATGGTGTGTAATGAGAGTCTCCGCGATTAATAGCTGTTTTACGGTACGTCGGCTACAGACGTTGACGTCGGGCTGAGAGTGGCGCAGTTTTAGAGGTGAGGTTCAATAGTTCAACAGAGTAACACAAAGATGGGGAAGTGTAAATTCAACGACAAGTGGCTGGAAGAGGATACATTTAGGAGGTGGTTGGCACCGGCTGAAAACAGATATGAGGCAATGTGCAAATTATGCAAAAAAACATTTTCATTAGGGACCATGGGGCTCAAAGCCGTCGAGTCGCATATGAGAGGAGCAAAGCACCAGCGGTATGTGGCAGCAGCTAGCCATAGCGGGGCCAGGCTAATCCCTGCAATGTTTTCATCAAGACCTAAGGAGGTTACAAATGCAGACGCCACCTCTCAGTCGGCTATGACAAATTTCATTTCACCGCCAGACGTCCAAAAGGCAGAGGTACTGTGGGTTCTCCATACCGTGACGAGGCATAATTCATTTAAATCCAACGAGGACATACGTGGCGTCTTTGCTGCTATGTTCCCAGATTCGCAGCTAGCAAAGTCATTCACCTGTGGTGAAAATAAAACTGCAGTTGGCAGAGGACTGGTTATATGCTCCTGTCAGGTCACAGGTCTATGGACAATCTAACAGGTAACAACATATTAGCTCAGAGCTTAAGGGGTGTAACTGTTGGTAGATGTGGATTATTTTGTTTAAATATGCCGAATTTTGATTTTATGGGTTGTTTTTGACGATTGGGCAAATGTAGCTGCTAATGTAGGCTGTCACTTGTTGCCGTAGCGACAGTAAACATTCACGTAAGGGATAATGAGCTGTAGAGATGCAGAATCAAGCTATGTTGTAAATACATTAAATATGTTGTATTTTATCACAAAATACATAATTTTACCAGTTAGTTAACGTATAGAAAATAATTAGTTTAATTTGCAAAATGTATCATTAAATTTATAGGCCATACACACACAGAAAGACCACAGTAACCATAGACTGACTTGAATAGAGCACATAACCAGTACTGTTACTATCTGCATAAAGTATTTAATATCAAAGCCTACATTTTTAATGTACAAAGGCATCCTGTATCATAACTACATGTCTGCCGTTTGTAATAAAACAAACCTGAATTGAATTCACTGAACACTGAATTTAATTCAATTTAGTTCATGCAATGCATTGTGTTGTTTAATGTAATCCAATTTATGTATGTTATGTTGGTTCTGTTTTGCATCTGATTGTGTTTACATCTATATTGGCCAAACAGTGTTGGAAGTGTTATTGTTAGTTATTATACTATAAAAGGTCTCATGAAAAAGTGTTTTTGCAGAGTTTACACAGTGTACATAATTGATAACAAATGGAAAACGTTAAGTTTTGATTTCCATTGTAGGAGGCAATAAATTGAATATTCAAAAGAAATTATGACATTTTTGGGTCTTAAATTATATTTGTTGAGGTCTTAAAAAGGTCTTAAAAAGCATTAAATTTTACTTTTAAAATGGTGCAAGAACCCTGTTTTCCGAGAGAAGAACATAGTTATGGGTAGTTGTTGGTGCTCTTTTTTCTTCTGGGCAAGAAGATTCTTATAAACAGACATGCCACCCTCGTCGACATTGTGGGTTTTGTCATGGAGAAAATTGCAAACGTAAATTTGGCAAGCTGTACAGAGATGAGGCACGGAGACTGTTGACATTGGTCTACAGTCCCTTAGCCAATCAGGATGCAGAACACAATGCACTGTAAAAAAAAAAAAAAAAAAACATAAAAAAACTGCACTAAAAAAATCCATGAAACAGCAAAGCCGCGAAAGGTGAACTGCGTTATAGCGAGGGTTCACTGTACTGGAAACCCCCTCCCCCCAAAAAAAACTCTATCGGCAATCACCTTCAGCCAAAGTCAACTCCATGGTCAGGTTAGATGAGAGACGAAACCATGGATGAAAGTAAGGTTGGAAGGAAGGAAGGAAACAATGGAAGAAGACGCAGCAGGTCCATCTCGGCCCGGGATGAAAATGGCTTGATTTTACTTTCAATTCCTTTTACATTCTCCAAGGTATTAACATGTTTCATAACTCCATCTAGGACATTTCTATACATAAATGTAAGCACTGTGGCAGTAGTAATGCAATATTTAGAAAATGTACTCTTGTACTCTTGATACTCAAGTACTTTTAAAAACAAGTACTTCAGTACTTTTACTTAAGTAGACATCTGACCGTAGTACTTATACACTCTAAGAAAGAATGTGTTGTTTTCATACACATTCAATGTGTAGAAAGCCAAATAACACGTGTCAATTTCTGCAAATAATGTGTTGCGTGATTTAAATTCTACAACACAAAATATGTGTCAACATCAAGACCAATCACAAAACGCCTACGGCCAAGTTTTTTTTTTCTCTATCGGCCAAGAAGTTCCTCCAACGACATTTAACGACATCTCACGAGGAGCAACGCCGGTACAGCAGGGAGTTCGACACGGTTGAAAGGACCAATAAAATGGACAGGTAAGTGGATGATTTTGTGTGTTTATGTTTCAATTATAGACATAAGTGGTTAAAAAGTGCTCAATAAGCTATAAGTTAGGTTTAACCCGACCTCTCACAGGTGACTTTACCTCAGCCTCCCCCCAACACAATGATTGATATTTGCGGTCACACCAAGGCGAATTACTGCTAGACCAGTTAGTTACTTATGCTAAATGAGCTAAGCGGGGGTGTAGTGCTAGGCTTGAAGATCTTTGGCTAACGTTTAGCGTCGAAATGCCGTTGTGGGTACCAGATCTGCTCGGGTGCCAGATCGGCTCGGGGTCCTGCGCACGCAGATGACGTCACGCGCAGGATTAAAAAAAAAAAAAAGCTTTATTGTACATTCACATAGTTATATAGGCTAGAAAATGCGTGTTAGAAAGGCTAGATTGGCTCGGTTTTCGGAAGCCTATATATAGTGTTAGAAAGGCTACATTGGCACGGTTTTCGGGTTTGTGTGTGTGCGTGCGTGTGTTATCATATAAATTAACAATACCACATAGATATGACGTTATGACCAGATAAATATTTATTAACACTTAACACTAATACATCACAGTCATTTGTTAGGGCTTTATAAGATCAAAATAATACGATGTAGGCTTTTCACCAATGCTGCAGCCCTTAAAAAGGCAACATTTATACATATAGCACATTAAAAAGGCCATTAAAAAGGCAACATTTTATACATATAGCACATTAAAAAGGCCATTAAAAAGGCAACATTTTATACATTCAGCATACAACATTTTAAAACAAATACACAAGTAAAAAATCAGGCATTCAGTGCAAACAACAGACGGCACATCAGTGTCAAATGTGCAGAGATATGCACATCTCTGCAAATTTGATTTGATTATTTGAGGATAGTCCCTATGACTACTGTTTAGGAGCCTTGTATGGAATGAAATGATTTTTAAACCTGTTTTTATTTATTAACAGCTATTTATACATCACAGCCATTAGTAAGGGCTTTAGAAGATCAAAAATAATTTGGGGCTCTTCACTAATGCTGCATAGGAGCCTTGTATGGAATGAAATGATTTTTGAACCTGTTTTGTTACATCATTTTTTTAATCTTCCACATGGACTTGCTCCAGGTGAGCGCATCAACATTAATTAATTATGCCCAATTATCAGCTCCTCTCGGTGGCAAGAGAAGATGGGGGAGAGGGGCACCAATGTCCAGTGTCCGCTCCTCTCGGTGGCAAGAGAAGATGGGGGAGAGGGACACCGATGTCCAGTGTCCGCTCCTCTCGGTGGCAAGAGAAGATGGGGGAGAGGGGCACCGATGTCCAGTGTCCGCTCCTCTCGGTGGGAAGAGAAGATGGGGGAGAGGGGCACTGATGTCCAGTGTCCGCTCCTCTCGGTGGGAGGAGAAGATGGGGGGAAAAGATGGGGGAGAGGGGCACCGATGTCCAGTGTCCGCTCCTCTCGGTGGGAGGAGAAGATGGGGGGAAAAGATGGGGCAGAGGGGCACCGATGTCCAGTGTCCGCTCCTCTTGCACAGCACGGCACCTGCAACAATGAGTGTGAAAAAAATTGACTGGTCCATATTGTGTGCTTTGATGACAGATGTAACAGATGTTAGATAAACAAAATGTTAGATAATGAATTCAACATTAAAATAAATTTCACGTTACCGAACATTGTAAGTTGCATCAGTAACTAATGTGTAGTTTAACTACATTTTTCTATTTCCATGACAGTTTAGAAACCTCTGATATTTGTGTCTATGCATTTTATAATTACCTAGGACATTTGGCTGCAGAAGTGACTGCAAAATCCCGGGTGGGGGTTTTCGGAATAAATTCCATTGACTTCTCCCCTTTTTCCTTTTCCTACATACCCTGTAAATAGAGGAAGGAATTATCTTAACTAAATCATAAGGTCAACACTGCACAACTCATGAGTTTCAAGATTTTCAAGATTATAAGATGTATACCTGGTGTGCAGTTTTTGTAGGATTTCTGGCACTGGCGGCATGTTTCTATTGTGAACATGGTTTTGTAATGTTGTTTGTATGTTGAGAACTTGCTCCATGTAACAACACCTATTTAAGAAAAATTTCCATAGAGTTGGTAAACATGTGCACTGGACTTATATTATATTGTGCTATAGCTATTATACTGTATTTACTATAGCACTTACTTTTAAGCCACCGAAAATGGGCCATTCTCCGAAAGTTGTCTGTTGAGACAATGTCCCTAAACATCTGACACACCAAGGCCAGAGTAGTGTAAGATGTGTCTCCTTCTTGGAGAATCACTTCAAGCAGGATTTCATGAAGGATAGAGTTCGGTAACTGTGAAACATTTGTCAATTTGTCAGAGAAGATATATAATAAATAATTGAACTTAGAATATTAATAGTAAAACCATCCATGACACCATAACTAAACTTAAAAAAAGAAAAGAAAAAAATACCTCCAGTAGAGAGCACCTGTCAGACTTCTGACACAGAACCTTTACAGGAAAAAATAAAGTGCATGTCATAGTTATGTTCTGTTATGTAGACATGCAATAGATTGCAAAATGCAATATGTACAAGCGCTCACATATTAACAGTGTTGTGCTAGTTAATGAAAAATAGCAACAATTTACAGTTACTATTTACTTCATTAAAAAGTAACTCAGTTACTTAAACCAAAAAGTAATCGGTTACTGAGAAAGTAACTTTTTCATTATTTTAAAACATTTTTCCAATGCTCCCATTAAATAAAGGTTGATTGAATTCTCCTCTAGCAGTCATTTCAGTTCTGTCGTGATGCTGATGAAGAAACACCTGTTCATCATGTTGCATGATGTTAGCATGTACAACAGCAGCATGACGAAACAGATCTGCAAAAAAATCTTGAAGATAGGTCTTACTTACCGGCCTCGCACGTTACTACCCAACAATGCATATTAATGTAAAAGGTATACAAAATCTGATTACATTTGTTGTAAACAAGTGACCCTGCAGTAGCCATTAGAGCATTACACTTACATTTTGTTCTGTCTTTTTTTTGGGGACCCTGAACACTGGTTTCAGTGACCCAATGAGCAATGCTCTGGCTTCAGCTGTCCAGAAAGAAAATCTCTGTCCGTGGCTTTAGAGTGAGACAATGTAATAATCAAAATGTAAGTCTTTGTATTAGAAATGCTATAATTTGAAAGGATTTCTTACCCTTCAATCTGGTAGCGTTCCATGAGCCTAAGACACCACCATTTTCTTATGTTTGCCATCTCACACTAAAAGGATAAGTTAGAATAATGTTACTTTACCATTTGTGTACTCAACATTTTTGGTCCTTCAAGACTTTACCATGAATGAACAAAGCCCAATCAATTCATCACGTTGTGCATTGAGGTGCAGGCTTCAAAAAACACTACGAACAATTTATCTACTGGAGGGAAAAACAGAAACAACGCAGTGTTTTATAGGTAGTATGTCCTAATAATTTCTTTGCAGATGGACTCTGCCATCCCGTGTACTGTAGCTATAACAGTTGTTGGTACAGGGGTGAGTGGTCTTTCACTCTTCCCACCTTAAAGGAGAAACACTGACCTCTGCAAACCAAAGTGGAGCATCCGTGCAGAGGTTGAGGGCATACTGTGAAAGGGAAAGATTGGGAAATTAAGATAGTTTTAGAAATTTCCAAAACAATCCAAGGAGCACCTCCAAATGAATTTACCATCAGCATGAAGACACCGCAGTTATTGCCTCTGGTCTGTTGAGGCAAACCCTGTAGGAATTGGGAAATTACATTATTTGAGAAAACAGCTATGTGGTCAAAAGTAAACAGTAGGTGCTAGAGATGATGAGGAAATGTACCTCGATGTCTCTGCCAAACTTTGTTGTCCACTGGCCAGGGGAAATTCGCTGAGCTAGATCACTTTAAAAAAACAACAACAACCATAAGCCATGGGAACTGCACTTGTTGCATGCCTTACAGTTAAGTTATCATAGCCGCAGAACAGGGCTTAAAAAGAATAAACAAAAACACCTATAAAGCCTCTGAACAAGGCTCAAATTCAAACAGTCTCTGAACAGGGTAACAAAAACTAACATCAGAATTCATAGTATCATTTTGCAGGTTTTTGTTAGAATTACTGATGTCCAATTGATGTGGTTACAACACACAAATTATAAATATTGTTTAGAACCATGGCCAGTGAGTTGTGCTCCTGCTCTATGAGAATACTATGAAAACTTCAGTTATCCCAGATAAGCCACAGAACAGGGCTGATGGTTTGTATGTTATAAAACCTAAAGATCGCTTCGTAGCTACTGTCACCAAAGCCGTTTGGCTCAATGGGGTCCAACAAAAGCATTTCTCTCTTTGCTGGCCTGATGACCTGTCAACCATTTACAAAACAGATGAAATTATGCACAATCCAAAAACATAAAATTGTACAGAGCAACACCAGTATATTGTTATGTTGGCTGTTGAGAGAATATAAAACAGACTCACACAAAGCAAGTAATGGTCAGCTTTTCCAGGCTGCTGACTCCAGGCAGGGATAATTAGGGCATCCTTGGTCAGGAAGTCATCCTACCATTAGAAAAAAGTAATTGTATCATCTTGGATAGCAATGCAGAAGGTCAAGCAACAGAATCTTACTGGAAAAGTGGCCAATGGGTCCTCAGTTTTCGATTTCCAATTAGGAACCGCATAGAGATCCACGATATGGACATCTTTGCCCTATAATTGATACATTATCATTCACAACATTAAAATGTTTTGGTTCAACATTGTTAGACTGCTGTGAAGTTTAATCACTCAGCAGAATCATTACATGGAGAGAAGTCATATAAAACAGGATAGCTGCACATTTTTGATGTACAGCAGAGCATGTACATTTTACATTAACAAAAAAAGAAGGAAAGAAATTACATTTCTTTTGGCGGCACCTTGGATCATGCTGAAGCATGCATTTCCAATCTGAAACACAAAAGAAATACTGAAGTAACGTGTAATCTGATTCATTTGTCATGAAAGCTTCAGTATACCTACATTTGATTCCATGCAACGGCTATGGCCAAGGCTCCAGAAGTCCTCCCTGGTCAAGCAGATCTTCCCCTCTTTCACTATTAATTCCCCTGCAGGCCTGTCACAGTCTAGGACATACTTAAGCTGCAAATAATATTGTCGATTGAGAATAAACACTCAAACTGATATAAACCCAATAAATTTGAAATTGCACCCTGTTGACAGTGAATGTAATGGCTATATATCTACCAGCATGTCCTGGATGGGATTTGCTTCCTTTGTATGACCAGCACCAGACAGGACATACTGGTGGTCATTGACAGGACTGCACTGGACTGAACTTGCGGGTGCTGTTCAGCTGATATTAATAAAATAAAATTATCAACATATTAAAGTAATTGCAAGCAACTTTAATAACTTGAGTAATTTGTAAGACTGTCCACATTCTCAATTGTGAAGATTTACTGGTGTCTTTATCCCTCTCTGAAAGAATTTTACAGTTATGAGTAAAACAAGAAATTTTGGGAAACGCATACTGGAACATAATAAACAAACTACTTGTCTGAGACAGTACTCTTAGGAGCAATGCTAAATTCCATTGTGTAAATATGTACCTTGGAGGCCATTGTCAGTAACCTCAGCTGAGGCAGTGTGATCCCTGGATTCTGATGAGAAGGAAATAGTTTATGCAACACACACAATTCTATTTACTGATTACTGATCCTTGAGTCTACTGTATTCCTCTGCATTCTATTTTATTTTTCCTATTCATTCTACCTTATACCTTGATTTTTACATTGATATTGTACTCGTGTAAGCGGTTCAAATCAGTTACCCCTGGTGGGGATTAATACATTTCAATCAGACAATTCTGGAAAGAGAATAAATAATTTATTGAGCATAAGCACGGCAAGCTGAAGCACAGCAGGAATAGCATATTCTTGAGCATGGCTGCAACAGATTTGGCATCAGGCTCTGACTCATATTCATTCCCTGAATGATCTGCCTTGCCAGGCATTACAGGGAATGAAGCAGACCCCCCAGCAGGGAATCAAGAGACAGAGCCCACAGGTGGAAGCTGGGGAGGTGGTGGGTTTGCAAAACCTCATGAGCAGCAGGGCAGTGGCAGTAAGGCAGCAGAGAAAGGCAGCAGAGAAAGGCAGGGCGACAGCAGCGTAGCAGCAGAAGCATAGCCAGCAACGAGCAGGTAAGCTGGGGGATTTAAATAACCCTGTCTGTTTGAATTACCTCTCATTGTAGGCCTGATGAAGGGCTTCAGTTGAGAGATGTTCACACACTGCTTCAGCTGAGTCCCACTTGAGTCAAGCAGGGTTGCCACACCCTTGCTTGTAATGGAGGCAACAACATAGGGCCCAGACCAGTTGGCCTCCAGTCGCCCTCCTTTTCGACCCTCCTTCCTCTTATTTGCCCTGAGCACCTCATCACCAGGGTTAATAATGAAGGACTTACAATGCTTCCCTTTCCTTGCATCAAAAGACCTTTTCTGTCTTTCCTGTGCCACTTGAATGTTCTGGTAAATCTGAAAGACAACAACAATAACAACAACAAACTTCTTTATGGAGCACCTTCATGGGCAGAGGATGTAGTTATGACGCTAAAGTAAAGTCCTTTGAGACAGACTGCTTGTAAATAATACAAATAAAGTTGCCCTGCCTTGCCTTGCCCGTATTAAAAGGCAAATTAAAAACATAGGTTCTCAATTCATTGTCTGAAAATAGCTAAGGGGCCTGCCATTCTCAGATCTACAGGGAGTGTTCCACAGTTCAGGGCCATAAAAAAATGCAGCTTCACCGATTCTCTTGAGGGACACCTTGGGAACAACTGAAAGACAGGCAGTGGAGAGAGTTCTTGTTGGGGCATAGGAAGAAAGGCAATCACTGATATAAGATGGTGCTAAATTATTTAAGGCGAGTAAAACATTTTCGAAATCAGTCCTAAAAGAAACAGGCAACCAGTGCAATGATGCCAGCTGAGGACTAATGTGATCTCTTTTTTGTATTTGTTGAAATACTGGCTGCATAATTCTGAATAACTTGTTTTCTCAATGAATTTCCAGGGAGACATGAATTGCAGTAGTCAAAACGGCTAGTGATAAAAGCATCACCCTGAGTTAAAAAATGCTTAATATTGGCAATATTCCTAAGGTTAAAATTGGATGTGTTTGCAACTTTGTTAAAAATAAACCAAATAAAATTAAAATCACAGTCTAAAATCTTGGCTTGTAACATGTGATTTACTTTGATGTCAGTCCTCAAATTTACATTTGAGATTACATTTTACCCTAACCTTTGAATGGAGAGCTATCATATCTGCAGCTTTGGCCTCCATTTCCTCCTCTGTCACACTGGTTGCAGACACAGCGGTGACAGTATTGGCAGCTGCATTAAGGACACCTGGGGTGCGAGGATGCCTGCCAAATTGTGCGAAGTATGGTGTGTACCTGGTAGACCTCTGACAACATAAAAAGAATATATTTTACAACTTGTTTCTGGAGTATTGCTCACACATGTTATTTTCACAAAATATTACCTGCTTTGCGGTGTTAATAGCTGCCACAACGCCCTTTAAGTGAAGGTCCCAATCATTTTGGTCTTCTCCACAATACTTGGCAAGAGCCTCTTTAATCGTACGATTAGTGCGCTCATCCTGGCCATTGCTCTGAGGGTGATAGGCTGAGGTGACGCAGTGCCTCACACCAAGCGCCTCAAAAACACCATGGTTGACCTACAGATGGATTGTTGTTAACCAATCTCCTTGAGAGATATGATTCAGATTTTACACATTCATTGTCTTAGATATATTATCATACCTCGTTGACAAATTCTCGACCTTGGTCTGTTATGATTCTCTCTACAAGGCCGAAATCCAGGAGAATATTTACAATTTGTTTTGACACCTCTGCAGCTGTTTTGCTGTACAGGGATTTAGCAACAACCCACTTTGTAAAGAGGTCTGTTGCTGTAAGGATGTATCTGCAACATGAAATGCAGAATGTTGTAAATAGAATCCATGTCACATGTTTTGTTAACCTACAGTTTTTGCAATGACAACCCATATTTCAGTCAATAATACCTTTTGCCCTTTGCAGTTGTTGGTAATGGCCCAATGAGGTCCACCCCAAGGACACTCCATGCTTCTTCAACATGGATGGGATGAAGAGCTGGGGCAACAGTCTTAAGCACCTCATGCTGCTGGCAGCGAGGACACTCGTCAACCTTTAAAACAATGAAATATGCTTCCATTAAAGTACATTAATGTCAGGGTATTGGAAATTATTTTTAAAAATGTAAGTCCTAACACATACTGTATTTAGCTATAAAGAAAGTTCTGTTTTACATAACAAAATAATTCAATTTTTGGATTTTTATGTGGCACTAACTCAGGCAAAGAAACTTCTGATATATCGTGTGTTTTATCGATGTATTCATTTAATGGTTGAATCAAATGGGTTCACCACTTCCATATTCTTGTGGAGTTGTAGTAAAAAGCTACTCCATGTCAGCTACTACAATTTTAATCAGATTCTCAGACTTTACTGTCATTGTGCAGTTAAGAGAAAAGTTTATTTGTGCAGTCTCAAAAACCATACTCACACATGTGCGCTTGAAATCTACTAATTCACACACATTCACAGACCCACAAACCAGAATCAAACAACCAACCTGTTAGTGAATGACTTGTCCACCCAGAGCCACAGCTACTAGTGAACTTTAGTTACTATCGAATTTCTATGGAGTATGGTTCTTCTTCCTCTTCTTTTTTTCTGTTTTTTGGCAGGTGGAAAACCATCTATCCATTGTAGAAACCAGCTTTTAAGGTGCATTACTGCCATCTTTCTTAGTTAGTTACATGATCTTCAGTCATCCTTTTCAGTAAAGGTTACCTTAACGTGAAGAGTATAATGTCCTCATCAGAAAATTTAGTTTAACTAAGTTCAAACTAAACACTCAACAGATTAAGCAGACACCAGTTAAGATCAATTTTTATCTTTATTTATCTTTAGTTAGTTAGTCAGTTAGTTAGTTTTCTAATATGTTAAAAGAAATAAAACATAATGGACAGACATAACAAATAATAACTATTACAAAGACAACACATAGCGGTGGGCGATATGGCAAAAAATATCATATCACGATTTTTAAAAAATAAAGTCACGATTTCGATTTTATCATGATCTTAAATCGAAAAAAGAAAAACAGAGTTTAGGTTGAAGAACCTTTCTGAACAGATCTTAATCTAAATAGTTGCAATTTTGACAACATTTACAAACCACTTAAACATACTCAAAGATAAACAACACTCTGATAAAGTTCACTCTTGCAACATGAAAGGTAGCTTTCAATAAATATGAAAGTTAAATATCAATGAAACTGTTTTATTCAACATTTTAAAAGCATATAAAAAAAATGGGTAAAATAAAAATGCAAAACTGTGGTTATAAATCTCTTTTAGCAAACTTTGCCCCAGACGATCCTACGATCTCTGGAGCGTGTAGACGATCTGCCAAAGTGCAATCACTTCACACACATACACAACACATGAACAAAAATAAGATAAAAATTTATGAGTTTATCTCGCTGGATTTATTCTAACATATCAATAATCTTTATCTCTCTATATAGTCATAAAGATATACAAACACATACCCACATATAGTCATATACATACAGACATACGTATACAATACATTCACAGAAATAAATGTTGACATACATGTTTGCACATCAATTTACATTAGTGAGTACATTAGTGTTAGTCTCACCCATTTGTTGACATCTTCCCTTAATGTCAACCATTGATATGAAGACAAGACCTTTTCCAGAGTACGCCGCCTGCCAGCATGACCCCCAGTGCCAAGGCTGTCATGGCATTCTTTAAGGACGTCAGTTACCCTTTCCTTGCTCATCACCACCAAACGTTGGGTGCCTTGAAAAGTATAGTACAACTCTCCATCTGGTAAAGAATAAAAACTCAATAATTAAAACATGGCACTTCCAGAAAACCACCCAATGTAACTCCCCAGTCAACACTGTTTAGTCCTTGGAATGAATGAATTCAATCAACAATTACTGTATAGGCTAATTGTTAATTATACAGTAATAAATAATAATAATTGATAACCTAACAAAAACAATCATCCCTTAACACAACTGCTCGTCAACCATATAACACCCCAAGATTTCTTTTTATATTGGTGCTTTGCTTCAACCCATCATCCAACCCATTACATACATGAAATACACCTACTCCTCCTTTTTGAACAACACAATGTTTTTTAAATTGAATTTTCCTCTCGTTACAACTCTCCATCACAAAACATATTGCCCAGAAGTGAAGAGGTTCTATCTTGGTTAAAACATTCCCTTTTTTTGTTTAATTTCCCTACCTTTTATCATGTATTTCTTTGTGGCCTTCCGAATGACAGCCTTTCGGCTATCAGGATGTGCGTGGCTGATGGTGAGGTTGTGGTAACCTCCATTCACCAAGTAGTATTTGATTTCTTCGTAGAAATTCTCCATTTCTGTACAAGTAAAAAACACAGGCAAGAACTGAGCACAACACATGAATTTGGGAGAACGAAAAGAGGAGAAATACGGACAAAATTATTCAAAGTTATTAGTGTATTCGGCGTGAAAATAACATTCAATTCAATTCATTCATTTTCTATACGGCAACGCGTGAACTGGAGCTGGAGATTATCTCATCTGACTTCGGGCGAGAATTATAATTATGTTGTTTTTCATATCACAGAAATAAAACGACAGGTCATTTTTAATTTCCCATTTAAAATTTGTAATTTATTTGGCGGGAAAATACAATTCAAACTTTTTAAAAGACCAAAAATATTCAAAATATACCAACGAAAAAATAACTAATAAATCAAATTGAATGTATCTACTCTTACTCAGAATGTGAAAGTCGCTCTATCTTCATCAATTCTATCTTTGTTTCTCTTCGTTATGTCTCCGCTCACTCCTTCTCCTTCTCCGTCTTCACCCTCGACCTGGCTGCGTATTTCCCTCTTTTTTTATATGGCTGTTACTACAGTTTCCATGGTTACTACCGAATACTGCCGTTCAGCCAATCACAGTGCGTGACGTCATCTGCGTGCGCAGGACCCCGAGCCGATCTGGCACCCGAGCAGATCTGGTACCCACACCGTCAGCCGTCTGAAAACTGCAACGCTGAAGTGCAGCTAACTAGCAGCTAAATGCTAATGTAGCCTAACTAGTGCTAGCTAACTTCGCGCCTTGTGAAGTTGAGAATCGTGACGTGAGCTTATTAGCAAGGTCATCTTCTGTAGGTGACGTTAGCGTAACCTCTAAACGTAGGCTATGTAGCCTACACAATCGCAAGCAACTTTGAAACTGCGCTCTCAATATGTCATATCAACTTAGCTGCCAGCAAACCCGAACTGCTGTCAGTTTACAAATAGTACCGTAAGTCTTCTCGCAGGCTCAGAGATTTATAGGACACGTGAATTTATTTGATTGGGAAATTCTGTCGTGGGATTAGCCGAGCCTACTGAACAAATTGACAACTAACTGCTAGTCAGCTATCTTCTCGTGTAGGCTACTCAACTAGCTAGGTAGCTCACTTGGGTGCAACACCTGCTCACACTTTGAATTAAGCTGTGGTTATTACAGTTGGCAGAAATTGTGTGAAGTGTTGCCTTGCGTGAATAAACTGTATAAAATGGGTCGGTAAAGCAAGCTAGTTCAGCACGCTGTTCCGTCTACGGGACGGGACAGATGTTAGGAGGTAGCCACAAGTTCTTCTGGATGTTTTAAACACCAACCCTTAAACATATATATTCATGCCGTACATCGTTGGAAAGCTTAGATTGTCCTGATTCATTCAAGACCACTCACGACTTATATGGTTGCTCACAGCCGTAATAGTATTAGCGATTAGCTCGGCTAGCCCCTGAGCTAAGTAAGAAAAGCTATAATGCCTACATACCTTCAAAGTCTTCCCTTTATCCACAACGTTCATCTTATGACTCAGCACTTTCTGTACAGCTCGCCAAATATCCATTCTTGTGAAATATGAAATCCGTTTCCATAAAACCGAAATACTTTCCTCAATATGTCCATGTATTTAGTCCAACACGTAACGTAATAACACGAATAACAAATCCATATACGGTCCGTTTACGTCATTTCCTGACCTGCACGTCCATCTCAGAGTACACGTGACTAGATGTTTACGACCGTGAGCCTCTTCTGCTTCTGACGACACCACACACAAGCCAATCGGTGTTTAGGATTAGGCAGTACATGTCTCCAAAGCCAATGAGGACATGTGACCGACAACAATGACGACATGGCTTTGATTGACAGCTGTTCCAGCCTATGGAAATATTCGGTAAAATGAAGTTGATAACCTTTTAGCCAATAGTCAGAGGTTTCCAACGGTGTATGACACTAAGCTATTATGTTTGGCTGTCCATAAACAAACTCCAATCGTAACCGGCGTGCGCCCGGTGCGTAAAAGAGTTGAACCATATATCATTACGCACTCTGCATTTTGGTACACGGTTGGTTCTTCTTCGACTTAACATATGACTTATACCAAAATAAACAGATAGATAGATAGATAGATAGATAGATATGGCCAAATAAAAAAATATGGTTATATGTAATAATAATAATAATAATATTAATAATAATAATAATAATAATATGGCGTCAGCTTTCATTAGAGACCAAGATTTTGATTGTAGGCAAAGGGGATGTGAAGTTATAGGTGTTTGTGGTTATACAGCTTTGGTAACCTAGTGTCCATTTGGAGTCTCCAAAAAGGACCTGAGGAAAACGCATGGACATACCTGTTGAAAAATAATTCTGAAAAATTCATATTTTGGTCTTTTGACTCCAAATTTGGACTGCATGAAGCCAAGACATGTGGCTGTGGCCTCATTGTGTCTATATCCTGCTGAGAGGTCCCTGAATGTCTGTACACATGTCATTGTAAAGGCAAACCTATGGTCGAGTAAACAACCCCATCATTGTAACCTCTGCCACTCTTTAGGGGTGTTCACACCAAGAGCGATGTCGCGCGTCGAAATTACATGTAAAGTCAATGCAAACACGCGATTTACTGCTTCGCGACGCGATGGACGCGATGCTGCGAAAATCGCGTCAACGCTCGAGTTGAAAATATTGAACTTTTGCAGCGACATCGCGTGACGCCATTCCGCAGCAGCCTATCAGCGTTGAGATTCTCCTGACGTCACTGACGTCGCCGTCCTGGATCACTCTTCTGCAAGATGGAGGACAAACTTTGCCGTGACAGCTCACCCCGTGCTTTACGACACGTCCTGTCTCCTTTACCGGGATCGGTACAAAAAGGAGCAGGCGTGGATTAAAGTAAGCGAGGTGGCTGGATTACCTGGTAAATTCTGTAAATATGTATTTGTTGCGTGTTTGCAGCTATTGGTTAGCATTAGCATAGCCCCAGTTAGCGTAGCTGGCTTTCCCGGCATGAAGTTACTGGTTTACTAGATTCAACAGTTAATTTACGTGTGTTCTTGTCAGTTGATGTGTGTCGCAGGAGATGGAAGAGCCTCAGGGACACATATATGAGGGAGAGGAGGAAGGGGACAGAGTCAAGGAGTGGGTCAGCAGCAGGGACAGCGAAGAAGTGGAAGTACTTCGCGGTCCTGTCTTTCCTCGACCCATTTGTTGCCCCGGTTGCCCCCCGTGAAACAAGCGGGAACATGGGGGCAGGGGTCGAGGAAGATGGGGCCGTGGAGTACAGTGTAGGGTCCATGGAGGACGAGGGAGAGACAGCAGGCCCATCAGGGATTACCATCGGAGGTTTGTTGATGAATGAACACACACACAGAAACGACATGGAAACTAGTTTTTGTATAAAATGATAACTGACTTGTATTGATGTGCCAGTACAGATGTTTTTTTCACAGCCTGCACTAAAAAAATGTCAAAATAACTAATCTGTACTCTCACCTATACCAAACCTACAAGTTAGAATGTGAAGAATGAAGGGCACTAAAACACCATTTGCTTTAAAGTGTTGTGGAGGATAGATATTGCTATGGCTAGAACAGTATGATGTATTAAATGACTGCATCTGTAAAATGCTTTATGTGCTGTAATTGTTAGAATAACCTAGTCAATTAATATACTGTATGAACAAAAAAACTAAGACATGTTTGTCACTACTTCAGCCCAAGCAGATTCTGACATTGAACCAGAGTCTGCTGGTGCTCCCCCTGATGATGCTCCAGCTGTCTCTCCCGCTGCTGTCTCTGCTGCTTCAGTGCCAACAGGTATGTACAAGACATATTTAAGATAGTTTAATAGATAATTAATTTAAAATATTTAAACAAATATTAATTTGGATATTGAGTTACTTCTAACTATTGCATTTTTTGGACGGTAGTAGTTTCATTATTTATTATTTTAGTTATTTAGTTATTTTAGTTATTTATTTTTTTATTGTTGTTTTTGTATGTATGTATATATATAGATATATATTTTTTTATGACAATTTAATTAATAAAATATAAAAATCTCAGCTGTCTTTCGTCTACTCTTAGCTACAGTGAACATTCTCACCAGACTTCAGATATTTGTTGCACACCCACATTGTGTACTGTAAACTTTGATTCAAGCTGTGCAGAGGTTATTCACATAAACTAAACATAAACTAAACAACTTATTAAAAGTTAGAGTATAAAAAAACTCTTAAAACACACTGTTCCATCTACGGGACGGGTCAGAGGTTGGGAGGTAGCCACAGCATTATGTGGGACACTGACTAATCATTTACAGGACAAAACAATACCAGAATAATATCAGATGGCACCATTGATATGATAGTTAGCATATTTATCATGTCATGCACATTTTATGTTTATTGTATTGTTGCAGACATGCCAAATTAAAGCTTTATTAAAGGCAGTCCCAGATAGCGGACACCACATCAGCCACGACCATGGACACAGTAGAGACCCCAACACGGAAGCTGTTGGCGATGGTCCTGTAGGAGTCACCAGTGGCCAGGTATCTGCATCATAGAAAACATTAAATTAAGCTGAGTTGTAGCATGCAGTGATACTTTATGTGGCAGTTTATATTTTATTTAGATCAGAAAATACACAAATACATAGGCCTACAGCATGCATCAAATCCATACTCAAGATTCAAAATACAAAACAACCACAAAGACACAAATAAATGATCACATTTGATATGTCATATGTGAAAGTGCTCAAGCAATCAATGCATGTAATGTCTTTCTTGTAAAGCACTTTGAGCTGCATTTCATGTATGAAAAGTGCTATACAAATAAAGATCAGTATTGGTGAAAGGCGACCTGATCCTGTTTTCCAAAAAACGGCAACAACGAGGCTCACTGCTGAAGTTATGCCCGGTGTTTCGGTTTAACTGGTGACCGTGTTAACTGGTGACTTTCTCACATTACATTACGTTACGAAAAGTCAATGAGTTATCTGAACAAAACCAAACTTACATAAATGATTAGTTATTACACATATTATTGTGTATTTTTAAAGGATTAAACTACAATCAATGGCTTTTTTAAGAGAGTTATGAGAAAGTCACCTATTAACACGGTAACCAGTTAAACCGAAACACCAGCTGTGAAGCAACATTTCTCAGCAAAGCAGCAGCAGCTAAATCTCCCTGTCAGTGAATATTTATTGATTTTAACACAACAATACACAGCTACTCACCGGAGACAGATGGACAGGGCAGCGGTGGTAGCAAATGTTGTTATCTCGACCATGGTTGAAGAGACAAGAAAGCAATGTTGTTGTGCCGTGAAAATGGGCGGACTCGCGATGACGCGATTGTACACAAAATGGTCACGCTTCAAAACTTGAGCGACAGCGCGTCAGATTTTCATTTGTCGCGCGACAAAATCGCGTCCGATGCTCTTGGTGTGAACACCCCTTTTGTCAGTAAGTCACAGAATCACACAGACACTTTTACAAGAATCCTGAGAGTGTTTCCTTTCCAATGATACCAGACACATCTCTGAGTCTCAAACTATGTGGGATCTGTGCTGCTCACAACTTGGGCATGTCGTTTAGGCTAACAGCATAAAAAACAGGGGCGTGTGTTAAGTGGTTAATAAAGAAACGAGCTACGAATATGATTTTTGGGCAAAAGCCCTAGTGTGTGTGTGTATATTATAGCATCATACATGATATTATTATATCATATTGTATGCTCACTGTTATGTCAACGTTGTTATGTTATTGCATTGTAATGCATAGGTTTATGTCACATGATCAATTTGTTGCTATCATCTGTGTACCCTGTAGATATTTTAAAATGTATATATTTAATCTATTTTTCTTTTTGTCTGTTTCTTTCTCCTCTCCAGTGAAAATGGAGCTGCTAGAAAATTACCCTAGCCAGCTGCAGGACCCTGGACCAACAGTCAAGAAAGTGCTTGTTTCAGTATACTTAGATGGCACTGAAAAATGCAAAAAAGTGTTTTCCGTTTGCAGTGCTTCACAGCTTTTACAAGCCTGTCACTCCGAGTTTTCTCACCCAGTGGAATTACAACGATTTCTACACTACAACAGTGACTTCAAAGACTACATTGACTGTGACAGTAGCGTAGATCTTAAGGATTATGACAGATTCCAAGTATGGGTATCCACTGTGATCCATTTGGAGTTGGTGGAGTGTGTAGCACCACATACTGACAGTGAAAATGTGAGTATTTTGAGGGATCTCATGTTATGGCTATTTTTGGAACGTTAACTTGAATTATGAATCAATAGCACTTCCCTTAATAGATATATTTATGACACAAGATCGTGATGCCAGTGAGCAATCGTGCACAATAGTGGCATTGTTTGACATGAATAGAAGAGAATCTTAATCAATATCATTAACACTGGAGTTTTGTTATTCAAATGGCGGTGACATTTTTTCCTACAGTTTGAGGTTTGACTGGTTATGTTTTAATGACTGCATAACTCCCCATTCTAACCAACTTATTTGAGAGGCATGTTTGTTCTTGTGTCTCATAGAAAGATCTGACTGCTGATCGGCTCAAGTCTCTTATGGAAAAGAAGGCTCAAGACATCCTTAAAGAATATGAGAAGACAGGAACACTATCAACCAGTACCAGAAGAAAGCTCGTAAACATAAGTGTCAGTGACCTGGTCGAGAAACATGGCTTGTAAGTTATAGATATTCATTGTTTTGATGTATAGCAGTTTCCCTTTTGTTATTTTTATCCACATCTATTCAAGTGGATGTAAAATCTAAATTGGATCATCTGCACATGAAATGTGTAAATAATGTCCAGAGGTGATGGACTTGTCGTTAAATCATTTGTTTTGCTCTACAGTTATCTCTCTGGACCAGAGAAACTGCTTTTGGCAAAATCATTGACAACACTCTTCCCGTCACTGAAAGTGATGGTCTGTGGAGATGGTGAAGGATTTGTAAGTATTGATTTAAAATTGGTGAAGTATACTCTCTCTGATCTATGGAGGTTTAGTTTAGTCAGTATTTTCTGGTTTTTGGCTGCACTCCATGAGAAATACTTAGGATTTCTTGTTTGTATAAGAGGATATAACGAAATCCCACAGAAGTAGCAGTAGTAGTCGCCCAGTCGGTCCAGTCGCACTATGCAACCATACCTGAGTTTGACAGTGCACTTTATCACCGACGATTGGTGTCTTGAAAATGCCTGCCTACAAACGTCTTTCTTCCCAAGTTAATAATAATTTGTGTCTGTGCGTGCGTGTGAGAGAGAGAGGGGGGGGGGCATGTGGTTGTGTGAAAAGATCATTTTAATAAAAGATAAGATAATAAATGAGTGAATGAGTGAATGAATGAATGCATTTATTTTAAAATATTTTGACAATGTATACAGGACACCCATAACTCCTGTCTATTTTTTTGTTTTGTTTTGAATCAACATTTTAATGGTGAAACAATTTCTCAGTCTTGTTTGTTTCTTCTGTATTCTTTTATATAGTGAATGCTGTCAAAGACCCAAGGATTGATCGTGCCACCGGGATTTGCAAGAAGGCAGCAGTGCAGGCAGAGCTCGGCCTACCTATCCATCAGCTCATCACGGAGTCCCTAACTAGGTGGGGCTCCAGGCAAGCGATGATCAAGCGTGTCCTGGAACAAGAGAGAGCCATAGCACGTGTCCTGGGGTCGGACAAAAAATGCAGGCACCTCGTGCCCACCTGGCAAGATGTTGAGATTTTAGAGTCTGTGAATAAAGCAGTTAAACCACTGCAGGATTTCACAGACGCTTTATCTGGGGAGAGTTATGTGACTGTCTCTATCATCAAACCAACACTCAGCATGTTCAGAAGCAGTCTTCTCAAACCAGAAGACGAAGACACTGAGCTCACCAAAAAAATCAAAGAAAACATCCTGCATTACATGACTGAAAAATACAGTGACCCAGACAAAGACGAACTCTTGGACATAGCCTCGCTGATGGATGCCAGGTTCCGCACGACATACATCAACCCTACCAGGGTGGAATACATTAAGGAGAGAGCCGTCACAGAGCTGCTGTCTTTGCTGCCCACTGAGCCTGGCACTGCTGTGCCGGTGCGCCAGGAAGAAGAAGAAGTAGCTGCAGCTGAGCCTGGTCCTGTGCTGAAGAAGTGGAGGAGCTTGTCAAGTTTCTTCCCGAAGAAAACGCCCGCTCCCTCCTCCTTGTCAAAGGCAGACAGAATTAGAACTGAGCTGGCAACCTACCTGTTGATCTCTGAGATAAGCGAGGATGCTGATCCACTTCAGTGGTGGAAGAAACATGAAGAAAATTTCCCAAGGCTCTGCAAGTTAGCCAGGAAATACCTCTCAATACCTGCGACAAGTGCCCCATCGGAGAGGCTCTTTAGTGTTGGAGGGGGCGTTGTAACATGCCACCGGGCATCCCTCAAGCCAGATGCCGTAGACCGGCTCGTGTTCCTTGCAAAAAACTTGCAAATGTGAATAACAAATGTAATGACTGACTGACTGACATTACACACCTCTACCTGCTTCATGGGTTACATTATTATTTAGCATGCAAAGACCCAGTTTAGTTTAATTAGTAAATGTCTTGTTTTATTTAATGTTTGCAAGTGCTGATTTTTTTTTAAACTTTATTTATTTTACAAAAAGAGTTTTGCACTTTATTCATTCATTTTTGGTTTAATAAGAGCAAAGTTTGCACTTAAAGCCCAATGGGGCAAATGTTCAATAAAAAAGCAGCATATTTGAAATAATTTCTTTGCCTTTTGTCATTTCACAAAATAATCGTAATCGAAAATCGGATTTTGAGAGAAGAAAATCGAGATTTCATTTTTGGGCAAAATCGAACAGCCCTAATATATATATATATTATATTGTATATTATTATTTTTTTTAATAGGAACATTTCTATGACCCTTTGTCACATACGGGAGTCATAGAAATGAGGCTACGAAATATCAGACGAAGCCTAGAAGAGGGCCAGCGACGCTACCACAAGAGAAAATTTGGTTGTAATGCTGCGTTGGCTCAACCATCTATAGTGCAACCATCTACAGTGCAGCCATTCGATGATAAAGAAATTAGTGAATGGTTGTCAATCATCAAAAGGATGAAACCATCACCAGAGAACATGGGACCAATAAAGACTGCAATGGAAAAAACTTTCAGCCATCGCCGAAATTGGATCAGCACCCAGTCTCCGACTGTTGCAGACATTGTCCAACAGTATCCTCGGTTTATAGACGTCCCGAGTCTGGTGAGTCTTTTCTTTATTGATATGTATTTGTTCTTTGCTTTTCTTGTAAAGCAAGCTTGATTGGGGTAAACTTTCTTCTTGTGTGTAAACAACATCTATGTCTTTAGTTTTAGGTGAGGTGTCCTGTTCTGTTTCCCACTCTGAGGTTTCCTGTGTTTTCCCGTTAATGGTTTTCTTAGCATGTTTTCCTCAGTCAATATGAGGGCGTAAGGACGGGATGTGATGATACTGTGTGAAGACAGGGTATATGCAGGAATCTTCTAGTTAATTTTAATACCTTTTTAAGACTTTTCAAGACCTTCTCAATATTTTTTAATACCTCACCGCGACTTGGTTATATTATATATAAATGGTGATATTAATGTCGCACTGTGTAACTTGAACAATCCAATGTTAATTCAATTCAATACAACAGCTCTGCTGTAAATTCATTTATTTTTTTTAACCTTGAACTACATTAACATACATGAGAACAGAAAAACTATTAGGAACCGTTCAATAAAATACAAAAGAGAGCCACAAATAAAAAATTATCACAAAAAAACAAAAAGCCTACAGCTGTGTAATGGGCTTATTATTATTATTATTATTTTATTTTAGGGCTGTCAGCTTTAACGCGTTAATCGCGATTAGATTAATGCAATCCATTACGAGTTAATTTTTTTTAATCGCATTTTAATGTTGCAAGCCTTTTTGTCCCTTCTACTCCCCCGTAGACGGCTCCTCTAGCTGTAGCGCTATGCTTTGAAGTGGCCTCCTGCAGTAAACCTACCGCGCTGATGGAAAGTAAGAGAGCTACTGGACTTTTGAACGGCTTGTTTAACTTTAAAACACTTCCAGACGCTTCAGTTGACAAGTCAAAAGTAAAATGCAACCTGTGTCAAACGGAGTTTAACTACCACCGGAGTACATGGAGTTTGAGTTAGCACCTCCACGCTAAACACCCAGGTGCAGCCAAGCGAGCCTCAGCTCCACCAAAGGACCATTTTGGAGTGTGGGAGTCGCAGCAGAGCCGTGATTGATTCCCAGTTAAGACACTCTGGTAAGAAATGCTTTACATTATGGGCTTAAAACTGCCTTCAAATGGAAAATAACAGGATTCTAAACATGCAATTCAAAACGTGATTAATCGCGATTAACTATGGAAATTCTGCGATTAATCGCGATTTTAAAAATTAATCGTTTGACAGCCCTATTTTATTTATTTCGGTGGGGTGGGGGAGGCAAACGAGACTGTGGTGGTCCCCACAGTCTCCTTAATTAATGGGAAACACTGTATATGTGTGTGTGTGTGTGTGTGTATAAAATATATAAGCAGTAAGTACCTGGATTGTACATGGTCATCTTCCCAGAATCGGATGTGGACATCAAGCTGCTTCTTTTTTGTGGACTGGTTGAGCGACTCGTCAAACATAAAAACAAACTGGCCAGCCTTGTTGATGGTGGTGATGAGCTCTTGCTTGAAGTGTGGTGTTAACCCGAATCGTATGATGTATCCACTTTTGTCCATGCCACAAGTGAAAGACTTCGCTATATCCGAATCGGGAAACATAGCCTTGAAAACTTCAGCCAAGTTTTCGTTCGAGTTGAACGAGTGGTGTTTCTCCGCTGTGTGGAGACACCACAACACCTCCGCACGTAGCGTTGCCGTGCCGCCAAGAGCCACTCTAATGTCACTTACAGCGGCAGAAGAGGTGGAGAGAGCACGGCACGTAGCTGGAGGTACAAGTGCGGCTGTCGGTGGTGTTGCGCAGAAGCTTGCGATGGAGAGCTGCCACTCTCGGTGGCAAGCAGTGGCTTTGTGAGCAGCGCAAGCCATATGTGATTTAAGGGAGTTGATTCCCATTGAGGAAATGCTGTTTTTTTTTTCCAAAAAAAAACAATATGCCTCCCTTACATTCCCCTCCACTGGCTGTAGCCACTCTTTAAAATCCGGTACTTCCAGCCAGGACTCTGCAAACTTACACTTCCCCATCTTCTTCACCAACCTTCACCAACATTCACTTTTCGTTTTCGCGGGGTGTACTTTTAGGTGCGTTCGTAATATTCGCTGGGAGTGCCAGATCGTGCTTCTGAATATCCGCCCGTCCGCTCGCCCACTCATGCCGGCAGTCTCCGAGAAAATTCCCGAACGCACCCACCTAGGGTTTTTATTTTTTTATCTTTTTACTGTTACCTGTTGTGATGACTTCTTGTGATTGCTCTGCCTGGTTGGTGTGCTTGTGTTTTCTCTTTCCGGGGGGTGTCCAGGCGAATCGGGGTCATCGGGCTGAATCAGTTCACCTGGGCTGGGGGTTGGGCCACCTTTATAAAATCAGCTGGCCTACTCAGTCTGGTCTCTCTCTACCAGCAGCAGAACCCCTTTTCTTTGTTTGCTTTCTTTGATTACTTTTTAGCACTCAACATTCCCTTGCATCCATACATTTCCAGACACCACTGATTTACAGATCTAACACATAACTTTGATTAATTTATGTAGATATGTTGATTGAATAAATTACTTTGGTTTGGTTTAACTTAAAGGTGTTGTTTTGTCATGAATTTTGAGCCAGGTCATGACAAAATGGGGGCTCGTCCGTTCAGTAAGACCTAGTATTTAGTGGAATATGGTTGTTTTGGGTTTTTCTTCTTCTTTCAACTATTGGTAAGTGGCATTGGTTAACTGCTGGGGATTTTGTTTGTTTGTTTTTGGAGTTGACTGTTTCTTGGGGAGAGTTTTGGTGCTCAGTTTGGTCTGGTTTTGTAGGTCATTTTCAGCGGTGACTTTTGGGTGTAGTCCTTATAAGGAGTCTATTTCCCCCTGGTAGGCTTATCAGGTTCTACTTGTAGAACCTGGGGTTTATTGTGGCTGTGAAAGTGAGTAGAGCTATATGCTCAGGTTCACGTCAGTGGGGTGCTGGTGGTGGCTGCATAGCAGGTACTGTCCAGTCCCACTGAGTTTGTGATTAAAGATCCTCTCGCCGGTAACAGCCTGAAGACTAGGGTTGAGTTAGATAGTTGTTGTTCTCTTAGTTAGTGGGGGTTTTGGACTTCCTTGTTTGTGGCTACTTAAAGTTTTTCTGGACCATTGTGTAACTGGGTTTTTTTTTTTTGGTACTTTTGATTAATTTTGGGTAAGGGAGACATGGCCTCTGTCTTGGAGGATTTTGTGTCTTCTCCTTCTGAGGAGCTTTTGGAGCAGTGCAGTAAGGACCAGCTCTTGAAAATTGTTGAACATTTTCAGATTGAAGTTCCTGATAAAAAGCTGAAAGACACCATCAAAAGGACTGTGAGATCTAAATTGCTGGATGATGGGGTGTTGGTAAGTAAGGAGGTGACTCCAAAGCCTGTGGTTTCACAGGGTTTTTTGACCTTTGAGCAACAAAAGGAGCTGCTATTGTTGCAAATGGAGCATGAAAGAATTAAGAACGATAGGCAACTGGAAATGGAGGTGTTGAGGCAAAAAACAGAAAGGCATAAACTGGAGGTTCAACAATATAGGCTTGAGATGATTCGGGAGGGAAAATTGGCAAGTGAGGGATCAGTTCAAAGAAAATATGAATTTGACGTTGCCACTAATCTTCGTTTGGTCCCACACTTTACAGAAGCTGATCCAGACCTCTTCTTCTCTCTGTTTGAGAGGGTTGCTGAGTCCAGGCACTGGCTGGATGAAGAACGCACTCTCCTCCTCCAATGTGTGTTCACGGGTAAGGCGCAGGAGGCTTATGCTGCTCTATCCCAAGAACATTGTGTTAAGTATGATAAAGTTAAGGCTGCAGTTTTGAGAGTTTTTGAGTTGGTCCCTGAGGCCTATAGGCAGCGATTTAGGAACTTTAGGAGACAAGGTGACATGACGCATGTTGAGTTTGTTCGGGGTCTTGAGACTCAGTTGCATCGCTGGTGTATGTCAACGGGTGTGAATACATTTGAAGGTTTGGGTAATTTGGTAATACTTGAACAGCTTAAGAACTGTGTGCCTAGTGGCATTGCCACCTTTATTAATGAAAGGAATCCTAAAACTCCTCATGATGCTGCTGTGCTGGCAGATGAATATATTTTGACTCATAAGGCTACATTTGCTGACATTGTCCCAAGTGAGTTGGGTTATAGCTCTTGCCCTACTGTTAGAGGACATGGGGGAGGATTAGGCGCAGATGTAAGCCACTATGAGGGTCAGCCTTGGAAGAACTCTGTTTCTAGTCGTACCTGTAACTATTGCCAGTGCATCGGACACTGGAAGAATGAGTGTCCTGTGCTTAAGTCTAGGACTAGGTCCAATCGTGGGTCTGTGACATCCAGTGCTGTGGCTGCCCCAGTGTGCAAGACTGTTCCAGTATTTTCTCAGACAGAACAGGTGCCTGTTAGGAGGGTTAAGTCAGATTACTCTGCATTTATTTCCAAGGGGTTTGTGTCTCTTCCAGGGTCAGATAGGAAGGTTGCAGTGACCATTTTGAGAGATACTGGTGCTTTGGATTCTTTTATGTGTGAGTCTGTTTTACATTTTTCTGCCGACACAGACACAGGTCAGTTTGTTATGGTTCGTGGGATGGGGTTGATTCCTCTTTTTGCTCCTCTCCACAAGATCAATCTACACTGTGGTTTAGTTTCTGGAGATGTGGAGATTGCACTTCGACCTGAACTCCCAGTTGAAGGGATAGATATTATCCTTGGTAATGATTTAGCTGGTAGTCGGGTGTGGCCAGATGATGCAGTTGAGGGTATATCGGAGCAAACTCATGTCTTGTCATCCTCGCAGCTTTCTGGGGTTGAGCAAATTGGGTTCCCAGCCTGTGCTGTTAGTCGTGCTATGAGCAAGACTGGCTCTGGAGTTGTTCAGGGCATGGAGACTGAAGATCTCCCTCCTGTTTTGTGTGTGCCTGCACCTTTGCAGTCCAATTCTCATGATGAATTAGTGAAAGAACAAGCTATTGATCCTTCTTTAAAGGGACTTTTTGGACAAGTGTCTCCTATTAAGGAGTTAAGGAATGCTACTCTTGGATACTTTGTGCAGAATGATGTTCTGGTGAGAAAGTGGGTCCCACATTGTGATGACTACATAGGGAAACCTGTTGTGCAGATAGTTGTTCCTCAACCGTTTAGGCAGATGGTGCTAAAAGTGGCACATGATGGTGTGGCAGGACATATGGGTGTCAGGAAAACGAATGCCCGTCTTCTGCAGCATTTCTTTTGGCCACGCTTTAAGAGGGATGTTTCAGCTTATGTTAAAACTTGTCATACATGTCAGTTGGCAAAAGGGAACTTAGGCAATGCCCAAAAGAAAAGGAAAACAAGGTTTGACCGGCGAGTTCAGCACAGGGGATCAGGTGTTGCCCTTGTTACCTGTAGTGGGGTCCCCATTTCAGGCTAGGTTTTCTGGTCCTTTTACAGTGGTAAGGCAGGTTACTGAGCGGGACTATTTGATTTCTCTGCCTAAACGTAAGACCAGACTTTGTCATGTTAACCTGCTGAAGCCTTATTTTGGGCATGAGCCTTGGACATCTGAAACTGTTAGGCCTGAAGCTGGGGTGAGTTCTGTTCTCTGTGTTGGGCGGGTGTCAGGTGATCCAGCTGTTGTGGGGGAAGCTGGAGGGGAATTATCACCTGATGATTACATGTTGCAGGGAAGGTTAAATCAGTAGTTGATGAGATGGGCTTTGTTCCTGCAGCCATATACCTTAAACATGTGCCATATTAACATTAACAGACAGGGTTTACTAATAAGGTTTTCACTTTTGCCTCAGGGTTGTCCTCAATCAGTTTCCATTTAACCATGCTCCTCAGGTACCAGGCTGCGGAGACCGGAGATGGGTGACAGTAGTGGTGAGTGGTCTTGAGTGTCAGTTAGTAGCCTTACTGTTTACTGGGTTGACCCGTATCCTTAGTGTTTATCATTTAAAGAATAAGGTTTGTTTCCCCAATTAGAATGTATGTTACAGAAACCCTTGTTGGGTTTCTGAATTTAAGGGGGGGGGAGGGGTGTGATGACTTCTTGTGATTGCTCTGCCTGGTTGGTGTGCTTGTGTTTTCTCTTTCCGGGGGGTGTCCAGGCGGATCGGGGTCATCGGGCTGAATCAGTTCACCTGGGCAGGGGGTTGGGCCACCTTTATAAAATCAGCTGGCCTACTCAGTCTGGTCTCTCTCTACCAGCAGCAGAACCCCTTTTCTTTGTTTGCTTTCTTTGATTACTTTTTAGCACTCAACATACCCTTGCATCCATACATTTCCAGACACCACTGATTTACAGATCTAACACATAACTTTGATTAATTTATGTAGATATGTTGATTGAATAAATTACTTTGGTTTGGTTTAACTTAAAGGTGTTGTTTTGTCATGAATTTTGAGCCAGGTCATGACACTGTTCATCTTCGTTTTGCTTTTTTGACACACGTTTACGATGTTTTTTGGGACTCAAACTCCTGGACAGCTAATTTGGGAAAAATACTTTAAAAATTTAAGACTTTAAAGAGTCGTGATAAGACTTTTTAATACTTTTTAAGGGTCTTAATTTTCCCAAAATTGATTTATCAACTTTTAATACTTTTTAAGACCCTGCGGATACCCTGAAACAGGTTGCCCGGAGCCAACTTGAAAACTGACCTTGAGCTGAAGAGGGAATGCCGTGGTTCTTTTGACCAGCAAGCAGCCACGGTCAGAGAAACTACTCTGCGTGAGAGTACAATAAGAATATGGGTGGGGTGGATTTGCTTGATTCTCTAATCGCTCTGTACCGGTGCAGAATTACGTCCAAGAAGTGGTACCATCGGGTCATGTTCCACATGCTGGACATGACCATAGTGACGGCATGGCTGCTTTACAGGAGAGATTGCGTGAGCTGTGACATGAGGGCAGACGAACAGATGAGACTCTACTCGTTCAAGTCTTACATAGCTGAAGGCCTCTGCAAAAGCGGAAAGAACCTTGAACGGAAAAAAGGTCGCCCCAGTCTCACGGTTTCCATGGAGTTTGAGGCAAAGAAGAAAAAAGGACATGCAGCACCAATCCCTGTAAACGACGTGCGCTTGGATGCCACAGCACATTGGCCGATGATGACCGAAAAAAAAGGAAGATGCAAGCTTCCAGGGTGCAATGGTACACCTAAAGTTATGTGTAGGAAATGCAATGTTCATTTGTGTTTCACAGCCACCAGCAACTGTTTCCTTCGGTTCCATTCAGAATAATTGTCACCAATTGTTCTTGACAAAAATTAAAATAAATAACATTCAGAAACACTAAAACGGTCAAAGATACACAAATATACATGTAAACAGTATCAATTTAGTTTTTTTTAATATAAGTGATATGTATGGAAATGAACTTGATTGCACAAAATAAACATTGTTGATGTACATCTTGCATAATTTGACCTTTTTTATTCCATTTTCATTACAAAACTGAACATAGAAAACCTTGGCGTTTTACTACCCTTGTTGCGCATTGTTGCCCTGAGGCAACGTACTGATTTCTGGTTTGGGGGGGTCGGGGTGTCAAATTTTTTTTGGATATGTCATCAGGGACCCAAAAGCTCTCCAAAGGTGGGGCAAAACATTTTTTTCCACAAACAATAAAAAGTCATGCCATAGAGGGTTAACCCCTAGTGCGCATGCGTGACCAAGTGTACTGTACTCAAGCACACCTCTTCAGAGTGTGAGTGCGTCCAGAGACTATTAGTGGGTTAGTGTTTATTCTTTTGAAGGACTCTCCCAGACACAGACGTCACATCACCCTCAGCAACCTCCCAGCCCAGCTCAACCCACTCTGCTCCGTACACCATCCCCCCCCCCCGACCATGCTTGGTTCTCCTTCAGCCTTTTCCTCAGTGTAACATATAAAATAAATAATATAATTTAATTCAGTCATTACTCCTTACTGCTCTGTTTTACACTTGGTACTTACTGTAGTAACTAGCTCCAGGTAAACACTGAGTATTAACTGTCCAGTGCTCATTCACGGGTTGAAAAGAAGAAAAAAAAAAAAACACCAAAAGGAAATGCCGTCATTTCAGCATGTAAAAAATACAAACTAAAATAAACCAAAAACATGACACAATAGTCTAACAAATGCAAACATTTAAACTAAGTCAAGGGAACGCTGAACTTGAAATAAGGATTTAAAAAAATTCACAAGGCTGAGGTGAACAGCTGTGCCTTATCAGAAGCAACACTTTACTGCTTGCTAATACACAAATACATACTGTACAGATGTTTCTACACCAATAAGACACTCCCTCAACAACTGTACAAGTGTCCAATAATTGAGTAGACCGGTAAATCAGCCTAGTGCAGAGTGGAGTGTGGAGCATGGACGTGCTAAAATCTTTACATGAACCTAATGGAAACCAATCTCATGAATTTTAACTAAATGAATCTTGGTTGAGCCACAGCTCGTCATATTTAAACTATATTCATACGTTTGAACAGATTACATTTCATTGGTTTCGTAATTAACAGATTTAATTTTAAGGAATCTGAATAAATAAATTCTTAAAATTGTATTATTTAAATAAAATCAAATGGATGCAAATACTTAAAAATAAACTATGAGATGATTCATTTTTCTGAGTGAAGGCAAGTTTATTCATATAGCACAATTCATGCACAAGGTAATTTAAGTGCTTTATAGAATCTGGAAACGTAAAGCACAATGTTTTAACATTATTCATTATTATCATTATTTTATCATATTTTAACACACACACACACACATATATATATATATATATATATATATATATATATATATATATATATATATATATATATATATATATATATAACTTTTACAGTCTATCTGCCAGTGGGAAGCTGAGGATGAAGCGCAACCAAGAGCACTTCACCTCCTCAAGAGACAGCCTCCCCCACCTCAGTGCTCTCAAACAAAGACATCAGCATTGCCCCCAACACTGATGTGCTTACTGTTCATCTGGACCTGGAGAATGTGGACAGTGTCACACCAGCAGACATGTATAAAGTACTAGCGATCCAGACTTGAGTAGAAGTACAAGTACTCTATCAAAAAAGTGACTTGAATAGAAGTAGAAGTGCTCTTTAAGCACCGTACTTAAGTGGAAGTACTAAAGTATTAAACATATTTTGTACTTAAGTATTGCAAGTAGTTTATTTTTAAAATTACTACTCAAGTACTGAAAGTAAAAGTAAAAGTATTGTGTAATGTAGTTATTAAAGAAATCAGTCGAAAGTTTGAAAATCATATTGTTTGTATTATTCCAAATGTTTGGTTGTAACAGCAGTACAACGGAATGTACAAGAGCACCTTAAAACATTGAGCTTAACTCTTTTGAACAAAAAAATATGTATTGGCAAGTAAAGGGGCAAGTATGTCCCTTCCCCCTTTAAAGCATCTCCCATCACTTCAAACATACACATTTTCTTTTCATCCTCAACTTGTTAAAAAAATCTCAAAGGCCAGTAGGCCACATACAAATACAAATGTCATATGTAAAAACAAAAAGTGATTAGAACACCTGAAAACACTGGGCTTAACTCTTTGTGAACAAACAGATCAAGCATGTCCCCTCTCCATTTAAAGCATCCCTCCCCTCTCTTCCCCACTTGTGCTTTTTTTCTCTACAACTTTTCTCCTTCTTAAACTGTGCGTGTGCTTGTGTGTCTCTGTGTGTGTGTTTTTATATGTGTGTTTGTATGCGTGTGGGTGTGTTTGTGTATGAATGAGTGTACGTTTTTATGTGTGTGCGCGTGCAGGTGCAATCTCTCGGGAGGCAGAGTAGGCACTTCATTTTATATGAATTGTCTTTCACTCCGGCGAATGAAAACATGGACTGTAAGTAGGGCCAGGGGTGGTCTTCTTCCTCACCGCCACCACCACGATCACTCGAAGTTGAAGGTGTTGTTTCTGGTTCTTCCATCTCTGGTTCAAAGCACTTACTCTCGACGCAGGCTGAGCAGGGAGCAGAACGAGCGGTCTTCTCACCCTTTGCACACATTACGTCATGTAGATCTTGTTCGCGCCACAGTAAAATGGGATGCAACGGTTGTTATAGCAACCATAAACTCTGAACGGGACGGTAGACTAACGAGTAACGATGCAGCACATAAAAAATGTATCGGAGTAAAAGTACTAAACTCATCAAAAATATGTACTGAAGTAAAAGTGGAAGTAGGAGAAAAAAATAATACTCCAGTAGAGTACAGATACAGCATTTTAGTACTTAAGTAGAGTAGTGAAGTAGTTCTACTTCGTTACTATACATCTCTGCACACCAGGAACCTCTCAGGTCCAGCTGGAAGCACAGCAGGATGTGGATGAGGCCGTCAGATAAGTCACCAGCGACTTGCCATCCAACAATATCAACCAGGTGAAATGTCAACGTCCTCCGATGAGGACATGAGGTCCACAATGGAGGAAAACGCATCTAGATGTCAACCTCAAAATGACAAACAGGCTAGAAGACATACCAGCGTTTTCTGGTGAAAATGAAATGAAATGAAGTCTGCCTGGAAAATATGAAGAGTGTGAAACTGTTCACAAAGAAGAGAGAAGACAGGGATCACCCAGTTCCAGACCAGCTTGAGGACGATGCAACCAACCCTAACCCCAGAAGAGCGCTTCACCTCCTCAAGAGGCATCCCCCATCACTTCAGTGCGCTCCAAGGAGGACATCGGGACTGCTGCCAGAACTGATCCCATTGCTGTCATGTCAGGTTTCCCCTTTCCAAACCAAACTCCTGGTTGAAAACTGTTTTAAAACAAATATTTTGAGGCAGTTCATTAATCACACATCTGATAGAGAATATGAGGAGGAATTAAAAACTTTAAGTCCATTACAATTCCAAAGAGGTGATATGTCATCTTTTAATCTGTGTCTCTTATTTGGTCTGACAAAGAAAGACTGATATAAAAGTTGCCTGTCTTCAGATTTTCTTGTTCATTATAACCCAAACACTCAACACACTCTGTAGTTCCTTTGGGAAGATGGACATTACAGTCTTCACAGAATAGATGAATGCTGACTGAATCAGATCCAGTCCAAATTGTCCTAAATAAGTGGAAAGACTGGCAAAAAGTTATTAGATGGTAAGAGTATGCTCAGAAGTTTAAGGAGCACATTAAGTCATATTATGCCTGAGACAATAGGACAGAACAAGCATACGACTGTGCCAGTGTTAATTCTGATGCTCCAACATTTTCAATATCTGTTGTTAAAGGGTGAGCCTCAGAAAACAGGATAGCTGGTTGAGGCGGTGGATTATGAGCGATGGATCCGGTTAAAGAACCAAGGCACTTGGAGAGAGGGAGTTCAAAGCCTTCTTCTTTAATAAAACTTCAGCCACATTGTACAATGTGCGTATCTGTTGGTGTGTGTGTATGTGTGTGGTCTGGAAAGGAAAAAAACCCAACAAAACTATATTACAAAATGGTCTGCATATTTAGCAACTTATCAATTAGCATTCCAAAATACAGCTGCCATGTACTAATGTAGGAGCCTTATATACATTATCTACAATAAACAGAGCTGCAACACATTGCTAGCACCCACTTAGCTCCAGTGCTAGTAATAAACAGAGCTAACTGGCTACTTAGCTAACTTACAGTACACACAGAAAATATCATCATGTTTTGTAACACGAACTGAAAGAATAATAGAAATATCCACAAATACCAAGCAGAGACACTTACATTTCTTCAGGAACGTACACAGGATAAGGAACAAAGAACACACAGTCTGTGCAGCTTCAGTCTGCTCTGCTGCTGGAATTCCCCAACTTTATCAGCCCGCGTTACTGTCTCTGACCAGTAGGTGGTGCCTCACCTCTAGGGCTTTCTCACATCTGTAAAACCACCATAAAGTGTACAAAGTGTCCTCACCGATGTCCATAAACTCCGGATCTGTCCTCCATCAGTCTCTTCATGGTGGTGGCTTATGGGCATCTGCTTCTCTAGACCTTTACCAGAGAAATCATGTTGCTTGTTCAACCAACAAATAGTTTTAGGAAGTGCTATTTTCACTTATTGCTGTATTAAATTCTCTTTCTCTCCTCTGCCTACTGTGGTAGTAGACAGAACGCCGTCACTCACAAGCTCCCCCTGGTGTTCAACCCAGGTACTTACACTTTCCCTGGTTCATTGCCCTTACCATGGTCCACTATCTCCTACTAACTGCCATAAAGCCACTACTAATGCTGTGATTAACGGGTTGCCAATTCCTGTTGTTATTTCACATCGCAAACCAAGGCACAGGCACAGGTGCAGACGAACTGTTGATCACACTGTCCTAATCAATCCAGCCAGGTCAGTTAACCCTAAACCTCACATCAGCAATTTAACCTTTGGGTTATTTAACATCCGTTCGCTGACTAACAAGGGACCTCTGCTATATGATCTCCTGAATGATCGTAAGTTTGATTTCTTTTGTTTGACTGAGACATGGCAGCAGCCTAATGACTTCTCACACCTTAACCAAACTGTTCCTCCTGGGTTTGTCTATACATCACAACCCCGTTCCTCTGGTAGAGGGGGCGGCCTGGCAATTCTCTACAATGAAAAGTGGAAAGTGTCCTCTATTACTGTACCTGTGTACCCTTCATTTGAGTCCATTGCTCTCCAAATCAAGGGCCCAACTCCTACCATCCTCGCCACTGTTTATCGTCCACCCAAGCCGAACAATGCCTTCCTGCAGGAATTCTCTGCCTTCTTAACAACCTTATGTTCTGTGTCCCCAAATCTACTATTGCTGGGTGATTTTAATATCCACCTGGATAACATCAACAATGCTTTTACAAGGGACTTTACTTCATGCCTTGACAGCTTTGGAATACAGCAATATATTGACTTTCCAACACACTCCAAGGGACACATTCTAGACCTAATTTGCTGCTCTGGTGCAATCCCTCATAACTGCTGTGCCTCAGATCTGCCTATTTCAGACCACAAGTTAATATCCTGCAACATCAACCTAAGACTATCCAAGACTATTATGCACCGCTCTATCACATTCCGAAACATTAAACATATTGACTTGTTGGCTCTCTCCAATGGTATTGATGACCTACCCAGCAGAGTAAATTTATCCACCACAGATGAACTGGTATCCCACTACAATGATGGACTTCATGGACTGCTCAATACTCTGGCACCTCTGAAAAATAGGTCTGTTTCTTTTACCCACTCTGCTCCTTGGTTTACACCAGCCCTACGCCAGCTCAAAACTAAAGGCCGTCGTTTGGAGCGCCTTTAAACTAAAACCGGCCTTGCAGTCCACAAAGAAATGTACTATAACCACATACTCCAATACAAGGATGCTCTTTCCTCAGCCAAGACCACATACTACACAACCTTAATCAGGACAGCTGATGGGAACACTAGAGCCCTATTCTCAACTCTCAACAACATTCTGAAACCACCTGATGCTCTACCACCTCATCTGCTCACAGTTACACAGTGTGATACCTTCATGACCTTCTTCAATGCCAAAATTGAAAATATCCACCAGACACTGACTGCTACTAAAAACTCTCCATCCTCTCTGCACTCTTGGCCTACATCTTCCTCTAGCTCTCCGCTCACCAGTTTCATACTGCCAACTGTCTCTGAAATAAGTGGTCTCATTCATAAATCCAAGCCATCTACCTGCCAGTTGGACCCACTACCTACCCACCTGGTCAAAAGCTGCCTACCTGCCCTGTCCGCGTTAATAACTGACATCATTCATTCCTCACTGACCTCTGGTGTTGTTCCACCATCACTAAAGACTGCTGCAATAACACCAACACTCAAGAAACCGGGCGCCGATCCTAATGACTTGAACAACTTCCGTCCAATCTCTAACTTGCCATTTCTCTCCAAAATACTAGAAAGAACGGTGGCAGCTCAGATTCACACCCATCTGTCTGACAACAACCTCTATGAACAATTTCAGTCAGGCTTCCGTCCCCTCCACAGCACGGAGACAGCCCTAGTGAAAATCACAAACGACCTCCTGATGGCATCTGACTCTGGACTTCTATCCATTCTGGTTCTCCTCGACCTGAGTGCAGCCTTTGACACCATCTCTCATGGCATCCTCCTGAACAGATTAGCCTCCATTGGAATCACTGACATCCCTTTGGCTTGGTTCACATCATATCTCTCTGGCCGCACACAGTTTGTTCAAATCAAAAACCTGAGATCCGGCTCCTCTCCAGTCTCTAGCGGTGTTCCTCAGGGCTCTGTCCTTGGCCCCCTCCTGTTCATTATTTATCTTCTGCCTCTTGGACACATTCTCAGGAAATTTGACATACAATTCCACTGTTACGCCGATGATACCCAACTCTATCTTTCCACTAAGCCTACTTCCACTCTGCCACCCACAGCTCTATCCGACTGCTTACTGGAAATTAAATCATGGCTCTCACTAAATTTTCTTAAACTTAACGGTGAAAAAACTGAGGTCCTCCTCATCGGTACCAGATCAACCTTAGCAACACTCAACACTTTCTCCATGTCCATTGACAATTCCACTGTTCTGCCATCCCCTCAAGTAAAGAGCCTGGGTGTCATCCTGGACAGCACACTATCTTTTGAAGCCCACATCAATAACGTTACTCGGTCTGCATACTTCCATCTACGTAACATCAATCGTCTCCGTCCCTCACTTTCACCAACCTGCACCGCCATCCTGGTAAACACCCTGATCACATCCCGTCTGGACTACTGTAACTCTCTCCTCTTTGGTCTTCCACGGAAATCTCTACACAAACTCCAACTTGTACAGAACGCAGCCGCTCGTATCATAACCAGAACGCCCTTTATTGAACACATCACTCCTGCCCTGCAGCAACTTCACTGGCTCCCTATCAAATCCCGCATTGACTTTAAGATTCTACTCCTCACATTCAAGATCCTTCACAACCTGGCACCATCATATCTCTCTGAACTTATCCACATCTACACACCTTCTCGAACTCTCCGATCCTCCTCTGCCAACCAGCTCTTTGCTCCATCTGCCAACTTAACCACCATGGGGTCAAGAGCTTTCAGCCGATCAGCCCCCCGCCTATGGAACTCTCTCCCACCTGACATTCGCACTTCAGACTCTGTCCTCACCTTTAAATCCCGCCTGAAAACGCACCTTTTCAGAGTGGCCTACTCTATCTCCATTAACTATGCAATCTTCATTCTTGTTTATTTATTATATTAATGCACTTTGAAGTCACGTTCATATTTATTTCTTTTTTCTTTTTTCTTTACTTATTTATATTTATTTATTTTTTCTTTCTCTTTCTTCTTTATCTCTGCACTAAATGTCACCTGATTTGTATTTTTGGATGTACTGTTGTGTGTTATATGTGCCTTGTAAGGTGACCTTGAGTGCTTTGAAAGGCGCCTTTAAATAAAATGCATTATTATTATTATTTTATTATTAAATTCAAAAGACAAAAATCACTTAGCTTACAGTATCTCAAGTTAGGCATGGGCCGGTATGAGATTCTGGCGGTATGATAACCATAAGCAAAAATATCACGGTTACACGGTATGACGGTATTGTGATTACAGCTCTAAAATGTTCCTAAAAGAAAGAAAAATAAAGACAGACATGTTCATTTAACCTGAGTCTGTAATGACAGTGTGAGGGGTCGTGATACTCTACGCTGCAGCTGCATCACCTGAGGGATTACTGACCAGCACTTCCTGTCTTTGACCAGACTATAAACAGCTCATACCTTAGGAACGCTATGACAGGAAATTTGGCGGTTTCGGTTATCGTGGCTTTTTCAAATCGCGGTATACCTTGAACACGGTTATCATCCCATGCCTAATCTCAAGCATAGAGAGGAACGTCTTTAAACTACTTCTACAACAGTATACCTTTCATAAGAGCCTTTGAGCCGCTTAGACGAAAACGTATTTCTATCCATCTTCAAGTCCCCTTTGAACTCTAAAAGACAGAGAGAAAAATGATTATCTAACTGCAAAACTTGAACTTAAATGACTTATATTCAGTGTTGGGCAAGTTACTTTTAAAAAGTAATTAGTTATAGTTACAGTTACTTCTCCCAAAAAGTAACTGAGTTAGTAACTGAATTACTCCACTATAAAAGTAACTAGTTATCAGAGAAAGTAACTATGGCGTTACTTTAAAAAACAATATATATACTGTATATATTTTTTTTTAAAGTATAAATATGTCTAAGAATTTGGATTTTTTTCTAAGTGGGTTTCTAAAGGCAGATGTAAGCATAAAACTGCAAAGACAGGTACCTGCACAGAAATTTCAATTTATAATATTTATTGCACCTCATCAGACCACAACTAGTAGCCTCATCACAAAATCTCAACAATAAAGTAACAACAACATTAACAATATTAAGTGCTTAATTCTCTGTACACACTGTACTGTTCAAGTATATTCTCAACAATAAAGTAACAACAACAACATTAACAATATTAAGTGCTTTAACTCTCTGTACACACTGTACTGTTCAAGTATTCTCTCAACAATAAAGTAACAACAACAACATTAACAATATTAAGTGATAACAATAAATAAAACCTTCACACTACTGGTAGACATAAAGTATGTCAAGTATTTTTTTTAAACAAAAGCTTAACAATATATGAAGTACTTTGCTCCTTCTCATCCATTCATGCATCCATACATTCATTCTGGATGAATGAATGTATGGATGCATGAATGGATGAGAGTAGATGCCAACCCAGGCATCTACTGTGACCATCTTAGCCCTTAAACCAGTGATTGTATCTTAAAAGTAGAAGCTTTTCAAACTTTTGATCAGAGAGCCTGTTCCTCTTTGGAGTGAAGACGAGCTTCCCCAGGCTGAACAGTCTCTCTACAGGGGCGCTGGATGGAGTGGCTGCATTGAGTTTAAGTGAAAGTTTCTTGATCAGTGGAAATCCATTTAAACTGTCCATCCCCTGTGCTCCTGATTTTAAATAATCTGCCACTTGATTTTCGGCCGCAGCAGAGGTGTTATCCTCATCCTCAAAAGAGAAGAAGTCCTGCTCTGTGGCTGAGGGAGTCCATGTTGGTGTGCTGTTGGTACCCAGGCCCGTCGCAACAGGACAGGCAAACCAAGCAATTGCCTGGGGCCCCGAGCTGGCCGGGGGCCCCCAGACAACGACTGGTTTTGAATTGAATGCAACGACAAACTGTGTGCGTCCCTTTAATGCTGTGATGGTCAATGCAGGAAAGTGCAGCGACACTGTTATCGGAATCCCCCTCAAGGGGGCCCCCCACACTGTACTGTGTATGGTTTGTTATTTGTGTTATTACGTTACGTGTTGGACTAAATACATGGACATATTGAGGAAAATATTCCAGTTTTATGGAAACGGATTTTCATATTTCATATATTTCATTATAGCTGTTCTTACTTTAGCTGAGTGGCTAGCCGAGCTAATTGCTAATACTATTACGGCTGTGAGCAACCATATAATTGGTCTTGAATGAATCAGGACAATCTAAGCTTTCTAACAATGCACGGCATGAATATATATGTTTAAGGGTTGATGTTTAAAACATTCAGAATAACTTGTGGCTACCTACTAACATCCGTCCCGTCCCGTAAGAGGAACAGCGTGCATTAAGAGGATAAACTGCTCTTCATTCATAGGAACATACACTCTGCCTTTTCACTCTAGAATACGGTGTGTAGTGTGTGTGTTTAATCCAAGACATGATGTAGTCATGCATTGGAGTGGAGGAATGTTAGCATTGATGTGGCAGCCAGGTACAGAATTACGAGTTGGTTTTTTACATTGATCAGAGTCAACTGACTCACTTGCGTTGCTGCTGCCTCTACCGCTACTCGTTTTTTGTTTTCAAACGACGCATCGACGCACAGTTTTTGCGTCGACGTATTTTTTGCGTCAGCGTAATCGATTACGTCGACGCGTCGCCCCAGCCCTACTTTGAAGCTGATAAAGACATATATGAGGTCCACCATGAGCCAAGAGAGGCTCACAGGACTGGCCGTTATGTCAATTGAGCGTGATGTTCGCAGGTCTTTGGACATGGAGGACATTGTGGTTGCCTTTGCTGAAGCCAAGGCTCGCAAACAGCAGATGTAGATATTTTGCATATTTTTTAAAGGTTAATCTTATATGTGTGTGTGTACTTTTATCTATGTTGGATTTTATATTTAATACCGAATTTGCAGTTTGTTTATATGTTGATTGCAAATGTTCAAATAAAATAAGTAAACATACATACATACTGTGTGCATTAGCCTATATGCAACATTTGTAAGCAGTATTTGCACTGTTAAGAAATATTTTATTGATATAATGTGTGGTTGAACTTCAACAGTGTGTCTATGCTGTGGTTCCTGTAGGCTTTGGGCGGGCGGGGCGTAGATTTTTTTTGCTGTGGTCCAGGGGGTGTCTGCGTCGGTGGGCGGTGGTGGTGGGGGGGCCTCCAAGTTCATTTTGCTTGGGGCCCCCAAATTCCTTGAAACGGCCCTGTTGGTACCTTTTGGCTGGTCGTCTTCTTCACATGCACTTTTCCGGCACTCTGACAGCAGACTTGCCTTAGCCTTGTCCTTCCTCTCATGTGTCCGCAGCCAACGTAATTTAAACCTGGGCAGGGTCACAGCAGCCAAGACAGAATTCTCGCTTTCCAGCACCTCTGCAAATCTTGTTCTGATTGCCTGCAATGATATATAATGCAACGGACATATTATATTGACTATCTACACACACACACACACACACACACTTTATATTTTTTTCATTATCCATGGATGCATTTAAAGATAAATAAATACTTGTTCTTACTGTAACAATTGCCTCTGGAAGGTCAACGAGGATTTGCAGACCACTCTTCAGGTCCAGGGTCTTGAACATCAATGTCTCCAGCGTGGGTAGGAGTGTGCCATGGAAACAGTTGTCCTCTCCTTGAAGAATGTCTAAGGCTATTGTTAGTGGCTTCATTACCATACAGTACTCCTTGAGGAACTGATACTCTCGTTCTGTGATGGCTTTCAACCCAAACTTGGAGGAAATGGTGTTCAGCTCGACTATAGGGATCTCACAGATGCGAGCCAGGGCATCATAAAACGAGTTCCATCTCGTAGTGCAGGGGACTAGCAGCTTCTTTGCGATGTCATCATCAACAGTCTCTGCAGCCACAGTTGAACGGCTGGCCTTGTTCCATAAGGCTGTGCATTTGGTTGTTGCACTTCTGTATATTGCTTTTGTTGCTGGTGTTGACAGTATCCACTTGTCAACATCAGTACATGAAACAAGGTTTAAGGTGTCTGATGCACATCTCTGATGTGGCGGCAAAGTAATCACCACATCGTCATCATACCCCTTTGAGCTCGGCATTCATTTTAGTGTACTCTGCATCTATGTATTTAGAAAATGTCTTTCTGCACGGCGGACTGGCACCTGCTCTCCCCGGTATTTTGCCAATGAGGGCTCTGAATGAGTCTGAGTCAACTGTTGACAACGGGAGCATATTCTCAACAACATACCGCGCTATCATTCCATTCAGTTCGGTCTGTGTCACAGCATGTGAAGCTGTAGCAGAAAAACACAGCTTTTGCTGCTTGGACGGGGTAGCCCCGTGTCCTTCGTTGTTAGCGGAGCTCACGTTAGCCACACTGCTACCATAACCAACAGCGTCAACAACCGTGTTTTTGGCCACAAGTTTTGAAGTCGCGTGTGCCGTTGACAGATGTTTCATTAGGTTGGAGTTGCTTGTAACGGACGATGACAAATACTTGGCTCTGATACATAGTGTACATTTGACGTGTATGTTCTTGCCTTTTACCTCGAGGAGATTAAAATAGTGTCGGTACTTCCACTTAAAAAACGCCACCTTTTCCTCTGAACTCGCCATTGCTGCTGTTTGTTTGTGTGAGGCTGCTGTGTGCATGTGTCGTTTGTCTGTAAACACTGTCTCTGATTGGCTTACCATGAAATCTTACTCTGCCTTAACCAATCATCATCACGGTTTTCCTGCCCCTCCCCTCTCCTGTTCCCCTCTCCTGTTCCCCTCTCCAAAAAAAAAAAAAAAAGCGTTGCTGCTTTTGTGCTGAGAGCAAAGTTGGATGAGAACAGGTTCGCTGAGTAGATTACAGTTTGTAACGTGCCTCATTTAATTAAGTAACGTGACGGCGTTGTAACGATGGAAATAGTAATTAGTTACATTACCCGTTACTGAAAAAAGTAACGCAGTTTATTTAAACGGCGTTATTCCCATCACTGCTTATATTGTATAGTGATAATTATATGTTTAAATATGTGTATATATATACCTGCTAAAGACTGGCTGGACCTCGCAGATGGCGCCAAAAGCACCATGTTGCCGTCATTCATCATTGTCACATCAGCAACAGCAGTGGACACACCAGACACACCAGACAGACACAAGTGAGTAGGCATGGGCCGGTTACCAAGGTACACCACGGTATGAAAAAGTCACGGTCCCAACGTGGAGAACGTGCTTGTGGACAGTAGCAGCAGGAGGAGGCAATACAACCAATATGATCGTGAACAAGTCTCCAAAAAATGTGGAGATTCAGTTTTAAGCTCCTGCCTGCATTTAATTATTTTTATCTTGGAAGTGTTTTTACTTTTTAAAATTATTTATGTTGTGATCTTGAGCCACAGGTTAAGTGATTGCATTTATTTGCATTTTGTTTTTTTCGTGTCGTGACTTGAGCTGCAGGTTTAGCCTCAATTAAGGACTGCTATTTTTTATTTAGAAAGAATTTCTATCATGTTCTATGTATTATTTGAAAATAAATGACATGTTCAATGGAAATGGAAAACACCTGTGCATGTCTCCATCATGAAAGATGTGAAACTTCTCATTGACAAATTGCACCAAAGTGGGTTGGAGCATTTCTGAGTTGCTCTCTTCCATTGAATGTGATTGAGAGATGCTAATGTGTCAACTGCAGGATGGTAACGTGAGCGAATCAACCGTTAAACTCTGTGAAATGAAGTGGAAACGTTAGCAACCGTTGTGTGAGCTGTGCTGGTCATCTTCATCTATTAGAAACTGCTTATGACGACTCAGGTGTTGATATGACTGACTCTGTAAAATATTTATCATTATAATGAAATAAAACCTTATCATATCTTCCTTATTATACTGTTTGTTCATTATAGCGTTTGTCACCATCTAGGATATTCATTAATAAATTAACTGATCATGGATTAGATTTATTCATCATTGGGAGAAAAATAATGTTAATCTTTGATATTTTATTTTTTTCTGTCTTTGAAGGTATTTTACAACCAGCTAGTGTTCAGGGAGCATTTTTGCTGGTGTAACATGACAGTCTGACACAGTTCAGTTTGAAAGGCTGGTAAATTGATCCTTTTAGATCACTGTGTCAACATGGATTTTTATGGAAGGATCTGTGACTTGAGTGAAGCCTGCAGCCAAAGTCCTGTGTTCATGTGTCTGAGTCACGCAGCAGTCAGAGAAATGTTCAAATCATTTGGAAGAATCCTCACTAAAACATCTCCACAGGCTTGCTCTCTCTGTCTCTGCCTCCTCTTTGGCATGAAGTCAGTCTTAATATAGCATCAACAAATCCCCTTTCTTCCTGTTGGTGACATTTTATAATCTAGTGTTAAATGAGATTACTAATCAATAACAATCAAGTGGAAATGTGCTTGATTTGTGTTAAAATTCTGATCTCAGTAATGTAGGCAGTGTAGTCTGGAGAAACCTTACAGAAGTATAATATAATAGAAATGGAAGTTATTGACTTTTATGTAATATGACTGAAGTGCTTAGTATTTCTAAACATTAGGGATACAGAGGGGGAAATTAAAGATTTCAATAGTAAAGACAAAATACTGGACACAAAATTAATGTCACTGAACAGATCATTGGTTAAAATGCCATAAATGTGACACAAGGAGACAAAGCTGGACCAGCACACAGACTTAAGGCTCAAAAAATGTGGGTTTATTGAGACAGGTGGGAGGGTAGCAGGGCTGCAGGCAGAGGGTGGCTGTAGCTGGGAGACACAGGAGGCCAGGTGAAGGCAGACAGGTGATGAGGTGGAGCGGGTCCAGGATAGGAGCGGGGCCAGGATAGGAAACGTACAGGGCAGGAGGTCATGGGGATAACGGCAAAGATCTGGTGATGAGTGAATGGAGAGCCGGTGTTTTATTGCAGAGTGGTGATGATGAGATGAGCCTCAGGTGTGTGCCCTGCAGCAGCTGCCCATGATTGGGACCCACCCCTAGGGAGGAGAAACACAGGGAGGGGAGAGGAAAGCAGGCACCGACAGGAATGTAACAGTACCCCCCCCTCAACGGTCGCCACCTGGCGACCCACCAGGCTTCCCAGGGTTAGCCCGATGAAACTCCCGCACCAAACCCGGATCCACAATGAAGGAGCGGGGCACCCAGGAACGCTCTTCCGGACCATACCCCTCCCAGTCAACGAGGTACTGGAAACCCCGCCCCCACCAGCCGGGGGGGCGGAGGGGGCCTGGATGGAGGGCACAGAGGGCTGTCAGAAACAGGTTTTAACTGGGAAACATGGAAAACTGGTTGACCTTGAGAGAAGGAGGGAGCTTCAATTTCACTGCCACAGGGTTAACAATGGACTGCACTTCAAATGGGCCCAGATAGCGAGGAGACAGTTTTCTTGACTCCGTCTTAAGGGGTATGTGTTTGGAAGACAACCAGACTCTCTGACCTTGCTTATAGACCGGTCCAGGAGCACGATGCCGGTCAGCCAATTGACGGTTCCTCTCTGCCGTCCGGAGCAAGGCAGAACGAGCAGTCCTCCAGATCCTGCGGCAACGACGAAGGTGGCTTTGCACAGAAGGAACACAAATCTCTACCTCTTGAGCTGGGAAAAGAGGTGGCAAGTAGCCCAGGGCACATTCAAATGGAGTCATACCTGTTGCAGAACTGGAGAGTGAGTTGTGGGCATACTCTATCCAAGCCAGGTGGGTGCTCCAAGATGCTGGGTTCTGAACAGCCACACAGCGCAGGGCCGCTTCAAGGTCCTGATTGGCTCGTTCTGCTTGACCGTTTGACTGAGGATGAAATCCGGAGGACAACCTGACTGAGGCCCCCAGAGCTGAACAGAAGGCCCTCCAAACCTGAGAAGTGAACTGGGGACCCCTGTCTGAGACAATATCCACTGGAATCCCATGGAGTCTAAAAAGGTGAACCACAAGAAGGTCTGCAGTCTCCTTAGCAGAGGGAAGTTTAGGCAGGGCGACAAAGTGGACAGACTTAGAAAAACGATCCACTATGGTAAGGATAACTGTGTTACCTTGTGATGGAGGCAGCCCGGTGACAAAATCCACTGCAATGTGGGACCAAGGGCGACTGGGGACCGGCAGAGGATGGAGGAGACCTGCAGGACGCTTGTGGGAAGCCTTTCCACGAGCACACACCTGGCAAGCAGCAACAAAGGCCTGTGTGTCCGTGTCCATGGACGGCCACCAAAAATTACGCTGGAGAAGCTGCAATGTTCTGTTAGCCCCTGGATGACAGGCAAAACGAGAACAATGACCCCACTGCAGGACCTCTGACCTTACAACATCTGGGACAAAAGTCTTGCCAGCGGGGCCGTTGCCAGGGTCTGGTTGATTGCGCTGTGCCTCGCGGATGCTGGACTCGATCTCCCATGTCACCATCCCAACTACACGGGAGAGAGGCAGAATTGTCTCCTGGCTTGAGGGGGAAGCTGAAACAGAACTGTCTGGAGAGTGCATCTGGTTTGACATTCTTGTGTCCAGGGCGGTAAGTAATGGTGAAATCAAAATGGTCAAAAAACAAGGCCCAACGAGCCTGACGGGAGTTCAGACGTTTAGCAGTTTGAATGTAAGCAAGGTTTTTGTGGTCAGTCCATACCAGGAAAGGATGCTCAGCTCCCTCAAGCCAGTGTCTCCACTCTTCCAGAGCCAGTTTAACAGCCAGCAACTCCCGATTTCCCACATCGTAGTTCCGTTCAGGACTGGTGAGTCTACGAGAGAAAAACGCACAGGGATGCAGTAGATTGTCAGACTCACCACGTTGGGATAGGACCGCCCCTACTCCTACATCTGAAGCATCCACCTCTACTATGAACTGACGCTGAGGATCAGGTTGCGTGAGGATGGGAGCCGAGGTGAAGAGTCCTTTGAGGTGCTGGAATGCAGCATCAGCCTGAGGCGACCAGTGAAAGGGAACCTTGGAGGAGGTAAGACGAGTTAAGGCAGCTGCTACAGAGCTGTATCCTTTGATGAATCTCCTGTAGAAGTTGGCGAACCCGAGGAACCTCTGTAGTTGCTTCACTGATGTGGGGGCAGGCCATTCAGCAACAGCCTTAATTTTCTCCGGGTCTGCCAGTACCTGTCCAGCCTTGATGATGTGCCCAAGGAAAGTGACTGACGCTGCATGAAACTCACACTTCTCTGCTTTCACATACAGCCTGTTCTCCATCAGTCGCTGCAGAACTTGTCTGACATGGGCCACGTGCTCCTCCATGGTGCGTGAGAAGATCAGAATGTCATCTAAATAGACAAAAACAAAGTGGTTAAGAAAGTCCCTTAGCAGATCATTCATGAGGGCCTGGAAGACAGCTGGGGCATTAGTCAGGCCAAAGGGCATGACCAAGTATTCAAAATGGCCAAGGGGCGTGTTGAATGCTGTCTTCCATTCATCTCCCTCTTGAATACGTACCAGGTGATAAGCATTCCTTAGATCCAACTTTGTGAAAACAGTGGCACCATGGAGGGGTTCAAAAGCAGAGGGTACTTATTCTTAACAGTGATCTGATTCAGCCCCCTGTAATCAATACAGGGGCGGAGAGACTTGTCTTTCTTACTCACAAAAAAGAAGCCGGCTCCCACAGGGGACGAGGAAGGTCGAATTATTCCTGCTGCCAGGGACTCTGCAATATATTTCTCCATTGCCTCCCTCTCAGGCCGAGAGAGATTGTACAGGCGGCCCAAGGGTAATGAAGCTCCAGGAATAAGAGCAATGGAACAGTCATAGGGACGATGGGGTGGTAGGGAGAGGGCTCTCTCTTTACTGAAAACATTAGCAAGGTTGTGGTAAGTAGATGGAACAAGAGAGAGGTCAATGGGTGGAGACAAAGGTGGTGTGACACTGCCGCCTGTGGGAGGAGGGGCTGATCTCAAGCAAACCATTCACCATTCACTATTCACTCCAATTGATGATTTTGCCAGTTGACCAATCAATGTGCGGGTTGTGGAGGACAAGCCAGGGGTGGCCAAGAACAATGGGAGTGGATGGAGAAGACATTACTTTAAAAGTCAAAAACTCAGTGATTTCCTGAGACTTGCAGGTGGAGAGGGGGTGTTTGGTGGGTTACACGGGCAAGTAACTTCCCATCCAAAGCCCTGACGGCAATGGGGGTCTCCAATGGCTCAGTGGTGAAGCCAGCCTGTTCTGCCATTTCTTGATCTATGAAGTTGTCCTCGGCCCCAGAGTCCACCAAGGCTGAAAGCTGAAGGGGACCTGTTGGAGTGCTCAGGGAGGCCTGTACTGTAAATCGTTTATTGTCAGTTGGGGAGAAGTTAGTAAGGCTCACCTGCCGCTCCTCACCAGCAGGCGAGCCTAGGCTTTTGGCCGTGACGGACAGGCAGCGATGAAATGACGCTTCTTTCCACAGTATAGGCACTCCTTAGCTGTCATACGCCTGAGTCGCTCCTCGGGTGTCAGGCGGGTTCGGCCCAATTGCATGGGTTCAGGCTCAGAAATGGACACAGGGGAAACTGAGCTAAGCAATGGAGGAAGGGTGAACACAGGGGACTGGTGAAGTGGAGGCTGAGCCGCAGGGAGAGCTGAAGAGCGGGGTGTAGAGGACTGATTGCTTCTCTCCCTGCGTCTCTCCCTTAGTCGATTGTCCAATGTTACAGCTAAGGAAATCAGGGCATCCAGGGAAGCTGACTCATCCCTAACAGCTAGCTCATCCTTAAGCTGCTCACTTAAACCCCTGAAAAACACTGCCCGTAGTGCAGAATCATTCCACCCAGAAGCTGCTGCGAGGATGCGAAATTCAATAGAATAATCAGCCACACTACATGTACCCTGCTTAAGGGAGAGGAGCTGACTGGACTGAGTGATCAAACACTTTCTTGAATTCATCTACAAAAAGATGAAAAGATCTGAAATAAACTGGGGAACCCTCCCATAAGGCTGTGGCCCAATCTAAAGCCCTCCCGCGAAGTAATCCCACTACATATTGTACTCTTGATTCTTCAGATGAGTATGTTAAGGGTCGTTGTCCTAACACCAAAGAGCACTGAAGAAGAAATGGCTTGCATTTGAGTGGATCTCCTGTGTAAGGCTCGGGGTCTACTGTGTGGGGCTCTTTAATGGAGTTGGTGGGTTCCACAGAGGGAGACAGGTTGTCAGGTGGCTGAGGGAGTGAGGGGGGTTGAGGGAGTGAGAGTTGGGAAAGTTGAGCTGTGATAGCTGAGAGCTGAGCCGAGATATTGTTTACTTGCCCAGTGAGAGCGGTGGAGGTGTCCAGGAGGGCTCCCAACTGTTGGTCATGTTTTCGCAGGAGGGAGTCGTGAGCAGAGACAGAGCCCTACATGTCTGTGTCTGCGAGGTCCATTTTGGGGCCAGATCTTTCTGTGACACAAGGAGACAAAGCTGGACCAGCACACAGACTTAAGGCTCAAAAAATGTGGGTTTATTGAGACAGGTGGGAGGGTAGCAGGGCTGCAGGCAGAGGGTGGCTGTAGCTGGGAGACACAGGAGGCCAGGTGAAGGCAGACAGGTGATGAGGTGGAGCGGGGCCAGGATAGGAAACGTACAGGGCAGGAGGTCATGGGGATAACGGCAAAGATCTGGCGATGAGTGAATGGAGAGCCGGTGTTTTATTGCAGAGTGGTGATGATGAGATGAGCCTCAGGTGTGTGCCCTGCAGCAGCTGCCCATGATTGGGACCCACCCCTAGGGAGGAGAAACACAGGGAGGGGAGAGGAAAGCAGGCACCGACAGGAATGTAACAATAAAACTGATTTGTTATATTAATGACTTAGATTATAAGCAAAATTCTCAACATAAACAAATGTTTTCTGTTACGTTCTATGTATATTTTTGTTGAACTGTGCTTTAAAAATAAACTGGCCTTTCCTTGTAAAAGTGGAACTAAAATTGTATTGTTTGCAAAGAAATGACTATTTTTATTTTTCTAGTGATTTTCTGCTTTTTCTTTTAAAATTACTATTTGAGGGTTCAATTTGTTTCGTACAATTCAACAGTCAGGAGCCCAAATGAACCTGTTTTCAGAATAGAATAGATCTTCATTGTCATTGTCAAAAGTACAACTACATTTTAAAGTGCTCACCAGTCAGTGCATCATTCATTCATGATAAATAAACAAAAATAAAACAATAGAAACAAATAAAAATGAAAGAAAAAGATAATCATACTGACCACACAGTTCAACAGGGAAACACTGAGAGAGAATTTGACACTAAAAAGACTGTACATGTGATACTTGAAATAATAACTCACACTGCTGAAGCTCAATAGAAGCTGATAATCTACTTTTAAATGACTGTGTGGAAACACTGTGGATTTAGTCTCCATCACATTACATTGAAGTAGATCTTTTAATAGTCAGTATGAACAGGAGGAATAATTACAGCAAAGAAAACCTCTTTCACTGTTCATATGGACACCTGACTGCTGGTGTAAAATACTATGAATATGACAGGCTGTTGTCCCCAAAAATAAAAAAAACAAAGAAGTTCTTCTTCTCTCTGAAGAAGAGGAACAAAGTTCTTCCAGCTCTAGATCAGCAAGAGGAGGAGGCTTCCGCGTCAGGCTGTGAGAGTAAGCCAAGCTCTGCACACTCCAGCAAGGACACAAAGGTTGCTGTGAAAATAGACCTGAGTCCTGTTCCTGTATTTAGCTTGTTTGCTGTTTGGGAAAGTCTGTTATCACACAAAAGCAGCGGAAATGTATGTCAGCACTTGTTTTGATATTTGAACATGAATGAATCATTTAAAGCTGCAGCATGAAAAGCATCTCATCCTCCAATCATTATACTTACAAACTTTTATCACATGATAACCTGAAAAAAAAAATTTAAACACCTAAACCAAAAAGTATAACAACAAAGTAATGAAAAAAAGCCTAATTCATACACTAATATCATCCAGACTGGACTACTGTTGGCATCCCTCAATAAACCATTTCCTGCCTCCAACTTATCCAGAGAGCTACAACCCACTTACTGACAACATCCGAAAAACGAGACCACATCACCTCCGTCCTCCTATCCTCACACTGGCTCCTGGTTCATTACAGGATATCACTCAGATCATTCTCTGGCTTTTAATTGTATTACGGTTTTTCACAATTGTTAACACCCGTTTCTCAAAACAATAACAGCTTTTTTCAAACTGAACACACAGATCTGAAAACCTCACACACAAAATGCTAAACCTGACACTCCCTTTGCAAGACGACTCTTTTCCATCAAATCTCTTACCTGTTCACAAAATGGAACTTGTGTTTTCATTTGGTACACACAGCCATTTTTTCAAATGACACACACATACCATTCATTGAGTACACACAACTAAGCATTTGTCTGCACACTACCAAGCATTTACAGCACACTTAGGTGCAAAACTGAAAACACAATTATAGAAACAGAACACACCATATGAATGCCAATGACTTTGGAAAATGTGCCTTTTCTCCTTTTGTAAAATGTCTGTAGGCCTACTTTTGTATAGTCAAACATAAAACAGCACACAAATATGCAACCAAAAAAAGTTATTTTAGCACACACAGAACAGTACAGTACAGTAAACCGTCCCCCCTTCACAAGAAAAATTAGCCATCATGCCTCCGGTTCCTGTCAGGCCAGAGGGCCTCATCGACATCACAAGCAATGTGCTCCCTGTCTAGGCAGCGTTGGAAGAATCACCTTGAGTGGCGAATGAAGCCCTGACAGGCCTCCACACTGACGTCGCCACAAGCCTGGAGCAGTGGGACCCGGCCCTGTGGGTTCCGTTCATACACCTTCCACCTCCATGCTGAAAAGAATTCCTCTATTGGATTAAGGAAAGGAGAGTAAGGTGGAAGAAATAGAGTGGAAAAGCGTGGGTGGTCCTGGAACCACCCACGCACTAGAGCAGCCCTATGGAAACTGACGTTGTCCCAGATGACAATATAATGGATCCGATGTGGGACATCCATCCAACCAGGTGGTATTAGCAGGTCATGCAGGCCATCCAGGAAGGCAAGGAGACGGGCAGTATTATAGGCCCCTAGGTGGGCATGATGGTGGAGGATGCCATGATGATTCATGGCCGCATACATCGTGATGTTGCCACCACGCTGGCCGGGGACCTCAACAATGGCCCGCTGGCCAATGACATTTCTGCCCCGGCGCCTCTTCTTCACGAGGTTGAACCCAACCTCATCAATGAAAATGTACTCATTCACCTCCATTGCAGTGTCATGCTCCTGGATCCGCTGACACAGACAACATGAGAAAGTTTGAGTTACAGTATGGACACAGAGACTTCAATACAGTGGGCTATAGTGAGACACTATAGAAAATACATGTAAATACACTTACAGTAATATTGGATTACAGGTACAATACATGCATGTGTCAGTGCTGAAAGTATGGGACTTACAAGCACAAACTCTCGCCGGAGCTCTTTGATGCGGTCTGTGTTACGGTCAAATGGGACCCTGTAGACCTGCTTCATCCTAACATGATTCCTGCGGAGGATTCCATCTAATGTTGATAGGCTGACAGTGTGGATGTCCCTGAAAGTGCCATGGTCAGCCAGGATCCTAGACTGTAGTTGCCGGAGCGTGATTGTATTGTTCTCACAAACAATATTTACAACATCTGTCTCCTGCTCCTCTGTGAAAATCCGTGCTCTTCCTCCATGGTGTGGTTCTCTTTCAGTCCTGCAAAATGCAAATACTGTGAGCACACTGTATTCTATTGATATACAGTATTACAGTAAACAAGGCAAATAGATTTCGTACCTGTTCTCCACCCTGAAGGTTCTTATGATGGCAGCAACTGTGTAGCGACTGAGGTTGGGTTGGACCCTCTGGCCAGCCTCCCTCATGCTCAAACCATGGTTGAGAACGTGGTCTACCACGGTTGCCCGTATCTCATTAGAGATGGTAACTCTCCTTCTTCTTTCTCCTCCTCCTCCTCCTTCTCCTTGTCCTCCTCCTCTTCTCCCTCTTTGTCCCCCTCCTGCTCCTCTACCTCCTACTCCTCCTCCTCCTCTTCCTCTTCCTCCTCTTCTTCCTTCTCCTCTCTGTCCTCCTCCTCCTCCTCCTCCTCTCACTCTTACCTCTCTCCTTCTCTGGTTTTCTCCAATGTTCTCCATTGTTCACCAAACAAAACAGAGGCTCAAGGCACTTTTATACTGCAGTCCTGATTGCAAATTGCTCAACAGACCTGAAAGTTTAGAGACTTGAATATTTGTGTGTTGTAGTTTGATGCTTTGAGATTTTATTTGAGAAGTGTGTTCAACGACTGAATATTGTGTGTAGTGTTTTGAATATTTGTGTGTTATAGGTTGATGCTTTGAGATTTTACTTGAGAACTGTGTGCAACAACCGAAAATTGTGTGTAGTGTTTTGACAGCAAGGTGATTTGTAATTGACATCAGAGTGTAAAGAAGGAAAGTCAGACTCTAATGCAGATAAGGGAGTGTGAAGTAGTGCCAACTTGGGTCGAGCAATTGGTACATGAAGTGAAGGTTGTGCAAATTGTGCCAAATTTTTGCTTTTTGGGTGTTAGCAACTGTGAAAAACTGTAAACTGTTTTATTTGTTATCTGATTTCTTTCGGTTTTAAATCTGTCTATTTTGATCCTTTCATGGTTTTATATGATAATAATAAAATATAATATTATTGAAATTATTTTTATTGGGTTATCGCATAAGTCTCCAAGCAATATTTACAAGGTCAACATTTTAAGTGATGGAAACAAATACTAACACATGTTACAATATACATTGAAATCAATATATGAAAAAAATAAAATAAAATACAAGAGAATAGTAAAATGAAAAATAAAGAGAGGAAGCAGGGCATACATATACATTTATATGCTAGGTCTAAAATTATTTTCTATATGTTTTATAAATGGCTGCCACACTTTTTTAAATTCCTTGTCTGAGCCACCAAGGGAGCATCTCATTTTTTCTAATTTAAGATGTGCCATAACATCAGTCACCCAGCGTCCAAATGTTGGTGGGCTAGCTGATTTCCAGTTAAAGAGGATGAGTCGTCTAGCCAGCAGAGATGAAAAGGCTAGTACCTCTGATTGAGCAATTGTGAATTCAGAGCCTAAAGGCACAATCCCAAAAATACCAATCATGGGATCAGGGTCTACATCTTTACCGAAAACCTGTGTGTAAGTATCAAAAATTGCAGACCAGAATAGACGGAGCTTAGAGCAAGCCCAGAACATATGATACAAGGCAAGTTTTGCTCTTGACAGGTGTAGTCTATGGCAGATCTTAAACTGCAGTACCCCATGTCTGATGCATTTGGAAGAGGAGTGTATCCTCTGTATAGCATATTGCCAATTCACATCCAGGATTTCTCTACCTAATTCTTCTTGCCACTGCTCCTTAATATGGTTGAGGGAGGGTGTGTCTATTGCTTGAATTGTGTAATATAATCTAGAAACTAACCCTTTCCCAGATGGGTCATGGTCAAGGCACTCGTCAATCCAAACTCGACCTGGCAAAGTCGGGAATGAAGAAAAGTTTTTTTAACATAATCCCTAACCTGTAAGTACCTAAAGAAATGTGACTGTGGAATTGAGTAATGTTGTACCATTTGCTGAAAGGTGATAAATGTTCCATTAGAAAAAAAGTCATGAACACAACCCAGCCCCCTTTCTGACCATGTCTGAAATACTGGGTCAAGCATAGATGGCGGGAAGCAAGGGTTTGCTGTAACTGGGCAGGCTGGCAGGCAAGTTCTGTGCTTAAAATGTATCCTGAACTGGGACCAGATTTTGAGTGTGGCACTCACAATTGGATTGTTGGTGAGATACTTCTTACTAAGAGGCGGTGGAGCGCATACCAACGCAGCTAAATTTGTTGGGGAACTTGCATCTTGTTCCATCAGGGCCCACAAAGGCTGGCTTTCTGAAGGGGACATCCAGAATAGAATCTTGTGCACATTAGCGGCCCAGTAATATTTCATAAAATTTGGAAGACTGAGGCCTCCATCGTTCTTGTGTCTTTGCAAAAACCCTTTCCTAATCCGTGGGACGGCCTTATTCCAGATAAAGGAGGACACAGCCTGAGCTAGATCTTTAAAGTATAATTTGGGAATGAATACAGGTAGTGTTTGAAACAAAAACAGAAACTTGGGTAAGACAGTCATTTTGACAGAATTAATACGCCCAGCCAGAGATAGGGGTAAGGTTGACCAACGAGACAGGTCACTTTTAGTCTTATCTAACAAAGGTTTAAGATTCTTGTTATATAAATCCTTATAATTGCTTGTCACTATGATACCCAAATAAGTAAAGCTGTCACGCACCACTAGGAATGGATATGAGCCCAGAGACATCAGCCTAGACTGTTTGTTCATGGGAAAAATCAAACTTTTTGTCAAGTTGACTCTGTAGCCAGAAATCTTGCCAAAGTCTGCAATAATTTGCAACACAGCTGGAATAGAGGCGCTTGGGTTTGATAGAAAAAGCACTGAGTCATCAGCATATAACGATACTTTATGTGTAATACCCCCTCTTACTATACCTACGACTTCAGGTGAGCTCCTAAGAGCAGTTGCAAGTGGCTCTATAGCGATGTCAAAAAGGAGAGGGGACAATGGACAGCCTTGTCTTGTTCCTCTACAGATGGGGAAGTAGTCAGACAAAATTCTGTTGGTTCGGACAGCTGCCTGAGGAGCAGCATATAGCACTTTAATCCAAGTCTGAAAAGCCGGGCCAAAACCAAACTTGTCAAGCACCTTATATAGATAATTGTGCTCTATGCGATCAAATGCCTTCTGCGCATCCAGTGAGACAAGTATTTCTGGAGAAGGTGATAACTCAGATGTGTAGAGCAAATTGAGCATTCTTCGCACATTGCTGAACAAATGTCTACCAACCACGAACCCTGTCTGATCAGTATGTATAAATTTAGGCAGGGCTGACTCTAATCTGGAGGCCAATATCTTTGTAAGAATTTTATAGTCACACCCCAGTAGACTCAATGGTCTATAGGATTCGCATTTGGAAGGGTCTTTGTCTTTCTTAAGAAGTACAGATATCGTAGCTTGGGCCATCGTTGTGGGCAGAGTTTTATTCTCAAAGCACTCGCCAAACACTTCTAGTAATAAGGGTGCTAACTTGGCTGCAAATTTCTTATAAAATTCGACGGGAAAACCGTCTGGTCCTGGGGCTTTACCAGATTTCAGACGAGTGATTGCATTAAGAATTTCCTCTACAGAGATGGGTTGATCGAGAGCTAAACTATCCGTTTCCTCGACACCTTTCAACTCCAGACCATCAAGCCACTGGGTTATTGTGCTGTCAGTGGCAGAGTCCAAAGTGTACAAGTCTTTATAGAATTGCATAAATTGGCTGTTTATTGTCCTCTGATCACAGGTGACCTCTCCATCAGGCATCGCTATTTCTCTAATTAGATATGCAGATTCAGATTTTCTTAACTGATGACTCAATAACTTGCCTGCACGCTCACCATGCTCGTAATGCTCACAACGGGATCGTAGATGTAAATCCTGAGCCTGACTGGCTGACATGATGTCGTATTCTGTTTGCAAAAGGAGCCTCTCCTTGAAGAGCTCAGGCGAAGGTGCACATGCCTGCTGTTGATCTACCTGCTGAATTTTACCAAGCCATTCTTTATGACGTGCAGATAGTCTCTTATTCTCACTAGCTGTATATGAAATGATAAGACCTCTAATGTATGCCTTCATAGTCTCCCATAATGTGCATCTGCTTATGTCTGGAGAGTCATTAGTTTGTAAAAAAAAAAAATCAAGTTGGACCGCTAAATAATTCACAAAATGTTCATTTGAGAGTAGACGTGGGTTCAAGCGCAACACCCGCTGCGGAGAGACATGATCTGGGAAGCAAAGTGCCATACTAACTGGGCTATGATCTGATATAATAATGGCTTCATAGCTAACTGAACTGAGCAGGGATAATAGTGCATCATCCAATAGAAAGTAGTCTATCCTGGAATATGATTGATGTACAGGAGAAAAGAAAGAAAATGCTTTAGATAGTGGGTTTTTATACCTCCATGGATCAGTAACTCCATAGGCCTGTATGAAAGAATTAACTACCTGGGCCGCCTTGCTCGTAGACCTAGTAGTAAGCCTGGAGCGATCTAAAACTGGATTCAAAACACAATTGAAGTCGCCCCCCAGAATCAATCTATGTGTCTCTAGAGAAGGAAGTGTTCAAAAAAAACGTCCCAGTTAGGTGCATATATATTAGCCAGTACCACTGGGATGCCATATAACTTCCCTCTAACTAAAATAAACCTGCCATTTTTATCAGCAATGACTTCACTCTCTACAAACTGGACACCACTATGGATCACAATGGCAACTCCACGTGACTTACTGTTGAATTTAGAATGGTAGACCCATGAATAACCTTTTCTCTGAAGTCTACACTGGTCTTTCGGTCGTAGATGTGTTTCTTGCAGATACACTATATCTGCAGACATTTTCCTCAAATGTGCAAAAACTTTGCTGCATTTAACTGGATGATTAAGACCACGAACGTTCCAGGAAACAAGCATCGTTCGCGGCCTAGCAATACCGTTTGAAGTCATAGAATACTGAGACATAATATACTACTAGCATAATACAAGAAGTGTCTATCGCTAATGCAAGAGGCCGCTGCACGGTATAATGTACGGGGTGGGGGTGGGGTAACAAAACCACAGATGAAAATAGAAAAAAATATAAAGACATAAAGAAGAAAATAGAACGATGTTCCAACCATGCCTCTACAACGTGAGGCTACAGGAGTCCGTCTAGCACGAACACTCATCCAACTAAATTAAAGCTTACCATGTGTCTCACTAGAACTGACAAAAACAATTGAGATTGTCCACAAAAACAAACGCCCCATCACACTGATGAAATATATTTGTAGCAAAACATACAAAACTCTGGGCATGCACTTTATAAATTTAAGTGCCATTATAACATTAACCGCTTGAACGCATATTCGAATGAATCTACTGCATACCTTAAGACAAGAGAGGAATGGATCACACCTACTCAGTTAGCTTGGTAATTACGTTCCCCACGACATAGTCGTTTGCTTTGCTGGGATCTTTAAATTTCTCTACAGTTCCGTCTGGAAGTGTAATCTTCAGCTCAGCAGGATAGACAACACCGTAGCGAAGGCCCTTCATCTTGCATTCACGCAGCATTTTTTTCACGTCGTTAAACTTAGCCCGTTGTCTGCTAACTTCCAGTGTGTAGTCAGGAAAGATGCAAATGCTGTCGCCGTCAGCCGTTTTAAGGAGTTTACCCGCAGCCTTCTGAAGAATAACCACCTTGTCTTGATAGTAGTGGCATCTGACAACAAATGATCTCGGTGGACTATCCTGAGCAGATGAGGTTCGCAAAGCACGATGCGCCCGGTCAAGCAGAGGTGCTTTATCCATTTCCAATGTGTCACCCAGGATGCGTGATATGTAGTTGACAGGTCCCTCACCACTCTCCCTTCCTTCCTTCACACCAATTAGTCGCAAATTACAGCGACGTGATCTATTTTCAAGGTCTTCGTTACGTTCTTTAAGTGTGGCTATGTCTTTTTTCATAGTAGCCACTTCAAGCTCAAGTGCGCTGACCGTTGTAGACTGCTGGTTAGCGGCGATCTCAAGCCGCTCATACTGTTGTTCCAACACTTCAATTCTGCTATTGGCATTGCCCCTGTTAGTTTCCAGCTCTTCCCGAAGTTGGTCTCCCTGTCTCCTTATGTCTGCTGTTTGACCCTCCAATTTCTCGTCTATTTTCGCCAAGAGCTCCTCTTTCAGGGAAGTAATTGCATGAAGTATCGGTTCTTGCTGTTCCAAGGCCACAGCCGAAGCGGTGTCCTTACTGCTAGCCAGGGAAGTGCTAGCTGAACTTTGCTTAGCCGGTCCACGATTTCCAGGCATAATTGAAAAAGTGGCTTCTATGAATGTCAATATGGCAGTAGTTTAAATGACTTAGTCGCTCAACAGTTAGTCACAGCATCTGCAGCTCTATTCTGTGAACATTAGTATTTAGTTCTCAACTCTAGCGAGGAGCACCAGCAAACACGTCCTCCTCACAAGGCGCTGCAACCGGAAGTCCCGATATTAATAATAATAACAATAATAATAGGATATATATTGTCGGTCTTTGTGAAGAACTTTGGTGTAAAGTCTGTTTGCTATATAAATGAAATAAACTTGAAACTGAACACACTGAATTGTAAATTAGACAGTTCAGTTTTTTAATGTAATTATTCAAGTTAAGCAATACCAATTTAAATGATGTCACGTCAGTTTATTTACATCGCTCAGTTTAAAATCAGTTGACTAAATTGCTCTTATAGAGAATGTGAAGGTACGTCACGCCCCTTTGCATTATGGGGCGTTGGCGCCATCTTTGGAGGATCGCGGTTGTAAACACATTCCCATCGACTTGTCTCCCTAAAAAATCCTCAAAGTCGCCTAAACGCAATCATGGTGGGACAGTACTGCTGCGTAAAAAAATGCCACAGTAGATCACATGATAGATCTGGCAAAAAACTGGACAATGGCGTTCGCTTTTTCTCCTTTCCCAAGTGGAAAAAAAACGAAGGACCACAAGTTGAGGAGCTGACCAAAAGACGGCGAATGGCGTGGACAGCAGCTGTAAGGAGAAAAGATGTAACATTTACCAACGTCCCTGAACATATGAGAGTGTGTTCTCTTCATTTTCAGTCAGGTGAGTTCTGCTCTGCTTTTGCTGGTACAATCTGGTGTATATCTTTGGCCTGAAATGTGTGTGTTTTGACGCCTACGTTACCGATGTTCCCTGATCGCGGCTAACTTGGTTGCTAGCTCGGCGGCTAACTCAGCTAACTGGTTATGTTCCAAATTGTCTTTAGTCTTTGTTTCTATCTTAATGCTTGTGAACTCATGTTAGTATTTGCATTATTGGGTATAATTTACACAATTTCTGTATTCACAGGACAACCAGCATATGAAATGCTGGAAACTCATCATGATTGGACACCGTCTTTGCTCTTGGGGCACAACGAGGTGAAAGTTCCTGACAAAGACAGATTTGCACGTCACTTGAAGAGACATAAAAACCAAGCTGAGAAGACGGTGGAAAGGGCAGGAGACAAAGTGGACAGAATAGAGGAGAGCTCGCTAGAAGAGGAGGGGATGGTACAACTTCAAGTGGAGGACAGAGCACAACAAGAAGTGGACAGTCATCACCAAGGAAAAGACAACACACAAGAAGAAGAGGACAGGGCACAACAGGAAGCAGGCACAGTGCTACATCCTGATGACCAGTGTGAAGAGGAGTGTGTGCAGTGCAAGCCTAGGTGCGACGAAATCAACCGTCTACTGGAGGAAAATAGGAATTTGAAGCGTAAACTTGCCGAAAAAGAATTTACAGAGGAGTTTCTGAAGCGTGATGATAGCAGAGTAAAATATTACACTGGACTTCCAAATTATGAAACTTTTAATGTTTTGTTGTCCCATGTAACCCCCTTTCTGCCACAGGGAACAAGAAAGCTTACTCCATTTCAAATGATACTGGTCACTCTCATGTGTCTGAGATTGGATCTGCCATTGCAGCACATCGGTCACCTATTTGATGTGCACAGAGGAACAGTGAGTGCTGCATTTCACAAAACTCTTAATGTTCTGTATGCACGCCTGGCTCCAATAGTGCATTGGCCTGACAGAGACAGTTTACAAGTCAGTATGCCACACCAGTTTAGTGAGACATTTGGGAATCGCGTAGCTGCCATTATTGACTGTTTTGAAGTGTTCATTAAAAGACCATCAAACCTTCAGGCAAGGGCACAAACATTTTCACATTACAAGCACAGCCACACACTCAAATACCTCATTGGTATAACTCCTCAAGGAGTAATTTCATTCATTTCCAAAGGGTGGGGTGGACGCACAAGTGACAATAGAATAACAGAGGAATGTGGCTTCCTGGATAAACTTCTGCCAGGTGACCTAGTTTTGGCAGATCGGGGTTTTGACATTAAGGAGAGTGTGGGAATGGTGTGTGCTGAAGTAAAAACACCAGCATTCACAAAAGGTCAACGACAGTTGGACGCAAAGGATGTGGAAGAAACAAGATCTCTTGCACACCTGAGGATCCACGTGGAAAGAGTCATTGGAGTTGTACGAAACAAATACAAGATACTGTCCTCAAAAATCCCAATCAACATGGTATTGCCGTGTGAAGGCGAAAATGTAACATTGTTGGACAAGATTGTTGTGGTTTGTTGTGCACTCACAAACATGTCTTCAAGTGTTGTACTGTGATGTGAGATGATGATGATGCCGGTCCCTGAAGCCCCAGCATTCTCCTCCCATGACCTCTGTCATCTTCACTGGGGAGATATTCTCCAGGTGAGCAAAGCTCACAATGGAAATGGGAAGGACTGGCTCAACTATGTGTGGTCCGAGTATTCATTTCAGGAATGGGCCCAGACAAAAAATGGAGGGGTTGATTTTAATGTAATTTTACCCTCTGAGTATTAATTAATGTTTGCTGCAAAATATGTTGCATTTAATGACATATATAATATGATCCTCTGTTTTTGTGTTTTCAGTGTTCAGACTATTTTCAGTCTTTCAGCTTTCTGCTAAAGAATTACATGTCAATCAACTATGAAACATTGAAGCTTTAGCAAAGGAACTTTGTCCTGCAGTATTTTAAAAGCTTTAACAGCAATGCATTTTTTCTGTCTGTCACAAATGTGTCGTTAGTTTAGAAGACACAGATTTTTGATGAATGATTGATCACATTTGTAATTGCTCTTTTTGTAACCTCTTTCTCAAGGCAGCAAATTTACAACATAATAAAGACCGTATAAAGGCGTTCAAATGTGTCTTTCTTTAAATGGTTCCTACAGAAAGATCCCTTTACTGAATGCAGCATTTAACACACACCATTTAAATAACAAGTATTGACAACAGCAGCATGTCCAGAAAAATATTGTAATTTAATATTTTTTAAAACAGTGAAAATATAATAAAATAAATAATAATAATAAATAAAATATTCTTCTGGAGGTAGTGCAAGCCTCATATTGTGATTCAAAAGGCATTTTTAACAACAGTAGTCAAAATTAACAGATGGGTAAACTGAATTAACCCAATGAACATATTACTGGGCTATTAATAACAGACAAAAAACATTTGATCGGAAGTTCATGACCAAAATAAATAACAATAAATAAAATAATAAATAAAATATTCCTCTGGAGGTAGTGCAAGCCTCATATTGTGATTCAAAAGGCATTTTTAACAACAGTAGTCAAAATTTACAGATGGGTAAACTGAATTAACCCAATGAACATATTACTTTGAGCAGGAGTCACTATGGGCTATTAATAATAACAGAGAAAAAACATTTTCATGACCAAAATTGAACCATTGCATAGGAGACTAATCAGAACCCAATGAACATATTACTTTGAGCAGGAGCTACAAAACCAGACGTCATCTGCTGCAGGTGCATCCTTGAGTCCGACACATGCTAAATGAAACCACTGGATTTTACAGTTTTCATTATCACATGCCACCATGTCACCTTTATGTTCTGGTCCGTGACACAGACACCAGTGTTTTTCCTTTGTATTTTGACGCCGTTTACCTTTCTTTTTCTCCGTCAAAGTGTTTTGTTGCCGTTCCATTAAAGGCAAAGTGTTTTTTTCTGGTTTCGTGTAGTGCTGTGCAACCAGCTCTGGCAAGGATACTGCAGTGAAAAACTGTTGGGCCTTCTGTAGGTGTGTCCTCCAAAACTCAGGGTTTGGCAGTATACGCAGAATAGCACAGTCTTTGAGTGTCCAAACTACAAAATCGCAGTACTTACTGTCTGTAACAAATATTTGTGTTTGGACTTGTGTGTAGTATGGGTGTCCTTTCTTCAGATTTAATTCGCCATCTACAAGTTCAAGGCAGAAGTTACTGTCTTTGGCTAAACAGGCCTCATGGATGGTGCTGTGTTTGTATTTGGAGGGACATTTAATTTCTATGCAACCTTTACTACAACAAATGCACTTCACTGTGCCATCTGGGGAAGCTCCTACTTCAGGAAAAGAGGGGTTGATAAAGAATCCACATGTGGCAACCTCTTGACTGCCGTGTTGTCCCCTGGTTTTTTAAATGTAAGCCTTCATTGCTTCTGCTTCATTTGTTATGCCCCAAATCATATCAGCTGTGGTACATGTGTTCTTAGGATAACAAACATTTTTTACTGTTGACAGTGCTGGTGACTTGATGTTTGTTGCACAAACAGCATGCATTTTGGAGGCTGTAATCCTGCCTGCTCGGGCTGCAAACCATAATGAGGATTTCTGCTGTTTTCTTGTGCACCTTTCTATCTGTTCTGCTTGTTTTGCTGACACTTCAGCTTGTGATTTTAGTGACTGGCAGTGCTGTTCCAGAAGTGCGTACTCACATCCATCCATACTACTGTCACGCAGGGAGAGAAGAGATTTCAGTTTTGTTGCAGGCTGAACAGGATCTCTGAACTCCTCACAGTATTCTGGCAGCACACTCAGTACTGCAGCTTTGCCACCAGCTTTGTGGAGATCTGCATAGAAGTTTTTCATTTCCAAAGGTGTAGGTGATGGTATGCTGCTTTTACTGGCACAAGTCCTCAAGCCAGGCCTGATGTCAATCTCGCCATCCAGGAGTCTGTTCAGGGATTTTCGGGAGGAAGCAGCAGAGGTGTAATTTATTTGATGACCCACTGCAGCATGCACTTTGTTGACATTACTAGGCAGGATCCAGTATGCAGGTTTGTCTGTGACTGTCTTCACTTCCCTGCATCGTACAGTCGCTTCAATTTTGAAAAGCAGGGCACCAACGTGAGTACATGTTTCACCAACACCAGCCATGCACGTGCAATGAGCTGAGTAAACTTCACCAGTTGAGCTGACAATAACCCAAGCCTTCAGAGGAGCGTCGTTAAGACGCTGGGAGTGCATGACCTTTGGAAGAAAAAGAAACAACACAATAAGCACATTTTCTTAGTTTTTTAATGTGTATGTGTCAAAAAGAGGCAACCTTACCTTTGCCAGTACGACTGTGTTTTCGCAGTTCTCCGGCTTGTGAATGAGCAAATCTTGCACCCACCCATTGCGAAACTGCTCATGGGCTTCTAAAGACTTATATGATTTGAATTCTCTTAAAGTATATGCACTCAGTCCAAAAACGAGATAATTGACTATGTCTGGATAAGTCAGTGGAGGGAGTAAATCAGGGTCTTGAATCCAATCCTTGCTTGTCAAAACGTATGGATCAACACCGTTAATAATTTGTAGTTTCTCTGTGTACCTTTGCTTCGCGTTTAATTTGAGTTTGTCACGGTAGGGTCCTCCTTCATTTTCCTTCCCCTTCTCCATTTCTTTTAGTTCGTCTTCCCCATCTCCATTTCTTTCTCTTTTTCTTCTAGCTCGTTTTCCCAGCTTCTGTTTACATTTGCGTTCCTCCAAAGATGGCGCCGACACCCAAAATGCAACGGTCGTGACGTCATCTTCACATTCTCTATAAAGGAAAATACAGGAATTGACAAATGAGACAGATAAAAAGACAAAAACACATATTGTTTTATATCTAAGAAAATCAGAGAAAACAGATGTTTTTAGTCTGGATTTTGAACCTGCTGAAGAATCTATCTATCTATCTATCTATCTATCTCTAAAAGACATGAAAGTGTAATCTGACATGGTTTGTAGCAAGAAGACATAAATGCATTAAGTATTGTCTCAAAAACACAAAAAGAAAACATGCTTGACCTTTCTTAAAACCCTGAGAAGGTAAAAGGACGTTTTAACGACATCGTTCATTAGTTTATCTAGTTCAAAATAATAGTCAAATAAAATGCCAACATGAGCTTTCACATATCAACACAGTTATATTATGCGATTCTAATTCAGTTTTTTAATGAAATTATTCAAGTTGAGAAATTCAAACTCAAATATTAAAGATTTAAATTCAGTTTCCAGGGACATATTTCTGCATTTCCATGTGGCTCATTGATTTTCACTTCACCTCAAGTTTTGAACCTTTGAATCTGTTTATTTATAACAGTATAAAATGACAGAAAATCACAAAAGCATGTTTTGTTCCCTGTAAATGTTGCTGTTTCATTCATGGTTGTCATTGTTTGTGGTATTTTTTATTTATGTATTCATGTTAAACATCTGAATTTTGTTGAACATTTGGGTTTTTTTGTTTGTTACATTCAGGACACTGACAATTATTAATTTACCAGACAAACAAAAAAGGTTGGAAAAAAACAGGAGAATGTATATTATTTTTTAGGTATTTTATTAAAGTAGATAGGAGAGGAGAAGTAGAAGTAGGTAGAGGGGTAGAAAGAGGAGAAATAGAGTTGAGAAAGGAAAGTAGGGTTGAAAAAAACCTTCTTACAGCCGAAAGGGATTACAGGAACAGCAGCAGAAGCAAGAAGACGACCTTTTTATCCTCTTCACCTTTGTTTTCTTGGATGGAGATGGGGCACATCTATGTTCCTCTGATGTGATGTCATCCTCTTCTGAAGAGATGCTGCATGCTGGTTGAGGAGACAAGGAGCAAATGTCTCTTGATGACAACACGATAGCTTCCTCAAGGTGTGTCTTTAGAGCCAATTTACTCTTCCGCCATCTCATGAAGCAGCTCCACCACAGCAACTTGTTCTTGGGGTCTTTGGAGCCATTTGCACTCTCAATCAGTCCTGAACCTGCGTGATCGCTGAACTTACTTGCAATGTCTTGAAAGGTCAGCCAGAATTTAATTTCCCCAACAACTGCCGTCAGCATCTTCTTGCATTTTCTGCAGCTTGAAAACTGGCAGCAAGCACTAGTAGTGGAACATGAGATGACTTTGTTCAGTGAGGACTGTATGGTCATTGACAATATAGAGTTGAGCTCGTCAGTGACCGTTTTCACAATAACTGCGGGGACATTGGGTGGTATGTCAATCGAGTCGTCATGATCTAATACATCGTAAAGAGCCTCGCCAAGGGAGCCTTTCATCGTCTTCTCAATGTGGTCTTCAGTGATGTCAAAGCTCTTCCTGAGAAGCTTTTCCAGGGCGTCCTGACCAACCCGCTGTTTAACGTGGTCCTGGGAACAAGTGGGACAACTTGTGGATCCATCCTGACTGACGGCGTCCGACAGATGGTTTGTGATACACTCTATGACAAGCCTTAATATCTTCATACACATTTCAGTCATCTGCTCCTTCACGTCCTCGGAATAAACACCTCTGTTCATGTCCTTCAGCTGTCTGAAAAAGATAAAAAAACAAAGCAACAGGTTAAGACAAAAATAGTCAAACACAACAAATGTTACAAACGTATTCAAATAAACAGGAGTTTCAGTGAGAGGATTAGATTACTTACTTTCCAGTGAGGCTTTTAAAGAAGTTCCTAAGTATATTATAGAAGATGATTCTCAGGGTAATGAGCTGGGCTTCTGCTCCACTGGCCTCCTGAGAAGATTTGGGTTGTTCTCCTTGAACTGAGGGTCCTAGGGTTGAGTCCATGTCCATGACCAGGTCTTCTACAGTGGATGTTTCCAATCCAAAATCTTCTTTCTCCATGGATGTGACATCCTCATTGTCCACATCCATCAGTTCGAAAGGGACAGGGCTCAGTTTTGTTTTCACAGAGTGTACAGAGTTTGGCTTACTCTGACTGCCTTCAGCTAGATGTACTTTGTTTCTCTTCTTCAGAGAGAAGAAGAACTTATTTGTTTTTCCCTTTTTGGAGACAACAGCCTGTCTCTCAGTTTTTGAGTCTGACTCACTGGATGATTTTGTCTGGGTGGCCATGGGGGACATCTCGCTTGGTGTTGCATCCATAGCAGTAGGCAGGTCTTCCTCCATGAATCCCACTGGTGTAACATCCTCATCTTCACTGCCCACATCTGCCAGTTCCTGTGGGGCAGTAATGGGATCAGTTCTGGCAGCAGTCCCGATGGTTGCATCTTCCTCAAGCTGGTCTGGAACTGGGTGATCCCTGTCCTCTCTCTTCTTTGTGAACAGGTTCACACTCTTCCAGGCAGACTTCATTTGTTTATAGACACTGGTCTGTCTTCTAGCCTGTTTGTCATTTTGAGGTTGACACCTCCTGGAAGTGTTTTCCTCCATTGTGGCCTCATCGGAGGATGTTGATATTTCTCCTGGTTCCTGGTCAATTACATCAGTGTTGGGGGCGGTGCTGATATCTTTGTTTGTGCACACTGAGGTGAGGGAGGCTGCATCTTGAGGAGGTGAAGAGCTCTGTCTGCCTGACTCCATTGCCTCTTCATCATATAGAGCTGGTTGAACCTTCCCTCCTTTCTTTTTGAAGTAACCCCTCACAGTCTTCATGCTCTTCCATGCAGATGTAATTTTGTTGTTGACATTGTTGCGTCTTTTCTTTTTTCCCTCTTTTTTGGATGGTCCTTCTTCTTCTTCTTCTTCTTCTTCTTCTGAAGAAGAAGACAGGTGCTCTGCAAACACTCGCCGCATATCAAAGAAACGGTGCAACTCCTTTTGCAATTTATGGTTACGCATGTCGCCATAATCGTCAGTTTCCCACCGGCAGATAGACTGCATTAGTTCATCAATATTGGCAGCAGCTCGATCCAATAGCTCTGGGATGAGCATGTTGGCAATCTGTTCTGCCTCATCATCCATGTCTGGATTCAGAGAGCTTTGTTTGAAATCTGTATTCTGTTGGAGAAAAACACACAAAGACTGTTAGGACACTATTGCTACTACTGTTGAACCTACTGTTGAACAATACATACAATACATAATGTAGTTATAAGTATGCAGTGACTTCACAGTTGTAATTTGATGGATTGTTAAAGCAGTCAAAACTCATTTATGCTTACATGTACTTTTCATGACTCGTATGATCTTTGTTTTTTTACTTTTTATATTCTCCAGTAAACATGCCAATTTATTTATATGTACACATTTACTAAAAAATAAATAAATACAAAAAGCAGGGTTCACAGTGACCAATTATTACAAACATTTAATCATTGGCAATAGGCTACACCTTATTTATCAGAGTGAACTTTTCCTCATTTTGAGGCAATGAAATACAAATATGTATAATATATATGAAAATGTGAAAATATTAAAATCACTTGGATTTTGAGGTCTGTGATAATTGGTCACTGTGAACCTGTCCCTTATTTCATATGTGGCTACTCAACAACACACATTTTGTGAAGACTACACAGCCGTGCAGGTGTGAGATTTCTAATAAACGGGTATGCATGTATCATCAATCAGATTGAACAGATTGAGTTTTGTTTTGTTTGTTTTTAATCAAACATGCATTATTTCACGTACAAGCATCAACTTTCTACAGCAGAAAAGTCTGTTTGCTGGTTATAACAAACAGTTGATAAATAAATTTGGTGTTTGGTGCAACAACTGCCAGGATAATGTAGCCTAAAAAGGAAAAACTCAAGTAATGTACCGCTCAAGCTCTTAAAAGCTCTTAAAAGAACTGATTAATTACCTCACTGTACTGAGACATTTTCTTTCTCCTAAGCTTTTGGTCCTGTGGTGATAAGTTGTGTTCTTGTGGTTGAAATGTACTCTGGTTGAGTTAATAACTGGTTGAGAGTTTTGCCTATTTCAAAACAAATTCTATGACATCACTATGACATCATATGTGTGTATTTATGCACTATGACATCATACCGACACACATGCTTCTATTCATGTGAGGAAGATCACTGACACAAGGAATTGCTTTGTCCCTATCCCAATTTAAAGGACAGGTTCACAATTTCTCAGCTGTATTTTAAACCAGCAGTCAGTTGTCAGGAGGACTAAATCCACAGTGTGTCCACACTGTCATTTAAAAGTAGATGATCAGCTTCTATTGAGCAGTCTTAACAGTCTGAGTTATTATATCATGTGATATCTGACAGATTTGCAGTCTTTTCAGCATCAGATTCCCTCTTAGTGTTTCTCTGTTGAGCTGTAGTGGAAATGTAGTAAAAAAGAGGGACTGGTCAAATGGTCAGTATGAACAGGAAGAAAAGCAGGTTCATTTGGGCTCCTGACTGTTGAATTGTACAAGACAAATTGAAGCCTCAAATAGTAATTTTAAAAGAAAAAGCAGAAAATCACTAAAGAATTTAAAAAATGATGGGCTACCATAGCACAAATCATTAGCGTTTTTGAATATGGCACTGTTCTACAAGCTAAAATGCTTCTGCAAGTCACACATGTTATGACTGGTCATATTTTTGTTTTGGTCTGTTTGTGTGCCCTGTGTTTCTTTTGGTTATTTTCTTAACAGGCAAATATCTGTGTGCCGTCGCGATGCTGTGATTGGTTGAAGAGGTTTGCATCCTGGCCTGCGATTGGCTGCAGCTAGGAGGGACCAGCTATAAAATAGCAAAGATGGCGACAGTCTGGTGGCAGCAGGCAGCGGGCAGCAGGCAAATCCCCGTCCTCCTCCTCTCCCAACCGGCCACACTTTTGCTTCTGTCTTGGTTTCGTTGAAAGTAGATATGGGTTGTATAGTTTATGTTGAGTAGTAAGGGTGGACTGCCAGTTTTGGTTAATCTTGTTTTTTCCTGTTTATTTAGGCAGGGAGCTAAGTTCTTGTCATTTGTTTTCTTAGAGTAAGTTTCTTAATTTTCAGATGGGATTGTTTTGTTTGTTATTTTGGCCTTGGTCCACTCTGAAGTTTGATTTTGTATTCTATTTATTCTATACATTCATTATTTAATTTGTGTAAATAAATATTTTCCTTATTCACAATTATTGGCCTGTGGCTATTTGGGAATTGAGGAAGATGGGGCCAAATCAGGTTATGCCCTAGACACCCCTAGACTAGGGCGTAACACACACTATCAAATGTAACTGCGGTCAAGTGAGCCGACGTTCGTCTTTTCGTGGTCAAACCAGCCGCACCCAAATTTCAAGTGCGCTCGTATTACATAATGTATGGCAAATGCAGGCACTTCACTGATACAGAGCGAGCAAACTTCCGGTTTTCAAAATAAAATGTTGGTTATTCCAAGGCAGTAAAAACAGACATGCCAATGTGATAGGCCACATAGTCTAGAAGCCATCGAACTAAAATGCTAATATTTTCTTATGAATTTAAGATAAGTTGTTACACACCTGAGGCTTCCAGGAGCTCGAGAGCCATGTGTTTTCTTTCATTTGCCATCGCTCTTCGAGTCAAATGTCATTTCTGCTGTCTTGGGAAAAGACTCCATGACTGCCATCTAAACAGTTAAAAAAGAAATTATCTGTTTGCATAAGTTTCCTAGTCAGCAAAATAAAGGAATTGGAATTGCAATAATATAGAAATTGATCTGAATTCTTAATGAATGTAGATCTTTTTTTTTTGTAAATCTCTTTTATTGTTTTTTCACGTTTTAAATACAAACATAACAGTGAAACAAATGCCTCACACCTTTTACACGTATATGTACACGTTCGGCAGTAATGTGATTAGCTCTTGCATCATAGAGACACAGAAATAGAGATGATGTAGTATAAAAATATATATATACATGTACACGAACATAACTACATATATACACACACACACATACCTACACGTGGATACTTTGCAAACAAAAAAAACCATTTGGGGTTAAAATGTTTCTAAAGTTTTGCCATCAGGCTATGTTTTATGGTTCAAGTGATCAATGAATGGCTGCCAAACCTCATAGAACTTTCTTTCTTGATTCTTCAATAAAAATCAAATTTTCTCCAGCTCTAAATGTCTCATGACATCAGTCATAAGATTTGAATAAGTTGGTGCTGCCTTTTGCTTCCAGTTCAGTAATATCAATCTTCGCGCGAGTATACTGACAAACAAAATGATGCGATCTTCAATATTACTTTTTGTCATATTCGGATCAATGATTCCTAAAACCGCCACCAACGGGTCTGCATCAATAGGCCTCCCTAAAATACAGTATAGTGTTTTAAAAATAGAATCCCAATAGTTTGATACTTTGGGGCAGCTCCAGAACATATGCCCTAGTGTTGCTGGTCCAAGCCCACACCTGTCACATGAAGGATCCACTGAGGGGAAGATTTTATGAAGTTTTTGTTTTGACCAATGTAAGCGATGTATTATTTTAAATTGCAGGAGGCCATGTCTTGCACATATTGAAGAGCTATGAGTTCGTTCTAAGGCTGTCTGCCATTGTTCTTCTGTGATCTCGCTGCCTAGGTCCTCCTGCCAGGCTGTCCTTAAATGGTCTAGAGTAGTGTCATCAGTCAAGTTAGACAGATTCTCATATGACTTGGATATCCCTCCCTTTTTAAAGGGGTCTTGTGTAAGTATCAGTTCCATTGAGGATTGGTTGGGGGAGCTTGGATATGCTGGGTTATTCTGGATAACAAAACTTCTTATCTGCAAGTATTTATGAAACTGTGATCTTGAAATATTATATTTTTCCTTTATCTGTTCAAATGATGGAAACGTCTGCTCTATGAACATGTCTAAGAAATTGTGGATTCCTTTGTCATGCCACTCTTTAAACATTGTGTTGTTAAATGAAGGCGCGAATGAGTGATTTTTGGTAAGAGGACATTGAAGGGAGCAGGACTGCCAACCGTAAAATGTTCGAATCTGGGACCAAATCTTAAGGGAGTGGGAAACAACCGGGTTAGATAATGATTTAGGGTGCACAGCTTGCAGAGCTGATAGCAGCATGGCTGGAAGAGAAGAGGGGCGACAACAGGCATTTTCTATGCTTAACCATATCGGGGATCATTTTTGTAGCTAGTAGGTCATCATGTTAATATTACACGCCCAATAGTATAATTTAAAATTTGGCAACCCCATACCCCTTACTGATTTTGGTCTCTGTAAGAAGCTCATTTTTAATCGAGGCTTCTTCTTGTCCCATATAAATTCTGAGGTCATTTTATCTATGGTGTGAAAGAAACCTTTTTTAACATAGATGGGAATACACTGGAATAGAAAAAGAAACTTTGGGAGGACGGTCATTTTGATTATATTTATTCGGCCCGCTAGTGTTATGGGAATATGAGACCATCTCTGCAGGTCTTCTGTTGTGTTGTCTAGTAGATTTTGAAAATTCTCCATGTGGAGATCTGCAAAGGTTTTGGTAACATTGACACCTAAATACTTAAACTGAGTTGAAATCTTGAAGGGTAATTTGTCAAAAAGACGGTTGTTTGTATTTATTGGGAATAAAATGCTCTTGCTCATATTTATTTTGTATCCTGATATCTGGCCAAATTTATTCAAAATTTAAACTATTGTGGGGACTGAATTAGCAGGGTCAGAGATGTATATTAATAAATCATCCGCGAATAACGAGACTCTATGCTCCTCGTCTCCTCTATGTATCCCTTCATATCCCTTTGCTGAGCGCAGAGAAATCGCAAGAGGTTCTATTGCCAGCGCAAAAAGCAGTGGCAACAACGGGCATCCCTGTCTTGTGGAACGTGTTAAACTAAAGTATTTAGATCTAATTTTATTTGTCTGGACTGAGGCCATTGGAGATTTATAAAGGAGTTTGACCCATGAAACATAATTTGAGCCAAAACCGAACCTTGACAGGGCCGAGAAGAGACAGTCCCACTCGACCCTGTCAAAGGCCTTCTCCGCATCCAGTGATATCAAAATTTCGGAGGATGGGCCAGAGTTGGATGTGTATATAATATTGAATAGTCTACGTATGTTGTGAGTCAAATGTCTATTTTTAATAAAACCTGTTTGGTCTTCATGAACTATTGCTGGGAGTGTATTTTCTAGTCTAGTTGCCAGTATTTTAGCCATTTTGGTGTCAATATTCAATAGACTGACAGGTCTGTAAGATGCCTGACTCTCTGTTTCAATTGGCTGTCTAAATCTGCCGATAGTTCCGAAATCCTCTCTCCTATAATGTTCCTCGTCAGGCTAATATTGGCAAAAGCTTGTCGCTTCTCGGGACATACGAGTTCAGACACCTTCATCATGCATCTTTTAACAAAGTCACCATCGGAATACGGCTTTGATGCTAATGCTATTTCACTAGCAATTAGGTAGCTGGCTTTTCCCGCAGCTTCACTGACTTCTCGGCTCCGGGTGAAAGTTGACTGCTGTTTCCTCAGACCCGCCAGAAATTCGTTGACCTTATCTGTTCTCAGTTGTCCTTGTAAGCTGTCATATTTTGCGCTGTGGTGAGTTTCGTAGTGGCGCCGAATATTATATTCCTTACATACTGAAACTTGTTGCAAACACACCAAGCACAGAGGTTTACCGTGCGTTTCCATAAATAAATACGACGTGGTCCATTTTTCTTGGAAAATTCTACATTCTTTATCCACTTTTCTCTTTTTTGATAACGCCATTTTTGCTAATGAGGGTGTAGCGGGCAGGTAGAGAACAGGGTATAAACAAGTCATAACAAGCAGCAGATGGTGCAAAACAGTGCGCCCCTAGCGGATAATTCATGAATTGCATTTAATTAAAAAAATGAAATCCATGTCTTTTATGCATTTTTTCACTTTCAAATGATCCTGCGGGCCTGTGATCAAACCTCCTTGCGGGCCGGTTCCGGCCCACGGGCCGTATGTTTGACACCCCTGATTTAGAGCCACCCACATATTGTGAAAGACTAAACATCCTGCAGTAATCAACACAGAAATAAAAATGTCATGTATATAAACACCAAAAATAATATGCCTGTGTTTATGAATTCATATCATATTGTGAGATATTAAAGTTTAATCTGGCATGTCTGCAACAATACAATAAACATCAAATGTGCATGACATGATAAATATGCTAACTATCATCAATGGTGCCTGTGCTGTCTGTGTGTGTGTCTCTCTCTCTCTTTCTCTTTCTTTCCCTGTGTCTGTCTGTTTCTGTGTTTGTCTCTCTCTCCCTGGGTGTCTGTCTGTCTGTATATCTCTCTCTATCTCTGTGTGTCTGTCTCTCTATGTCTGTCTGTCTGTATATATCTCTCTATCTCTGTGTGTCTGTCTCTCTATGTCTGTCTGTCTCTGCCTCTGTCTCTCTCTCTATCTCTGTGTGTCTGTCTCTCTATGTCTGTCTGTCTCTCTATGTCTCTCTCTCTCCCTGTGTCTGTCTCTGGGTATCTGTCTGTCTGTCTGTCTCTGTGTGTCTGTCTCTCTCTTCCTCTGTATCTCTCTGGCTGTCTCTCTCTCCCTGTGTCTGTCTCTCTCTGGGTGTCTGTCTGTCTGTCTCTCTCTGTGTCTCTCTGCGCCTCTCCACAGTCAATGCGGCGTCTATCTTATTGGTTTTTTTTTTTATAACATTTTATTGACAATAATGATTCAGTACAAAAGCAGTTATTAATGTATATTACAAATGAACAGCGGCCGGGGGGGGGGGGGGGGGGGGGGGGGTGTTATTCAAATAAATACAGTAAATAAAGAGCACAAATTATATGTTTTGACAGCTTTCTTATTATTTGAGTCACAGATGCTCTGGATGTATTGTTCAGTTTCCCTTTGAAATGCCAAAAACAGCTTTGAGTGACTAAATTTAGCTTTGTGTGTAGCCTATGATATTTATCTAGTGTTATTATTAGATTTATGACATGCAGTTCTGTCTGTTTTTTACTTTTGACATCATGGACACCAAAAAGTACATTGTTCCAGTCCAAAGAAAAATCTGAATCAATCTTCAATGTGACATAACGTACTACTTCTTTCCAGAAGGTGGCAGTGGAGTGACAGTAACAGAACAGGTGCGTCACAGTTTCAGGCTCAGACTCACACAGAGAACAGTTCACACATAAATCTTTCTTAAATTTGAACAAATAATGTTTGTCAGGGTAGTATCTATGAATCAGTTTGTAAGACACTTCTCTCACTTTGTTTGTAATGAAGTATCTGTATGGGAGGTTCCATACATGGATCCAGTTCAAACCATCAACCATATTAGACCAGTATTGAACAACAGATGGGGTAGTGGTGATATCTGTCTGAAACAATGATCTGATGAGATGATTATTATTTGTTTTACATTTGACAGAGAAGCATATATGACCCACTGGTGTTAATGTGGGGTCTAAAGGAAGACAAAGTGGCTTTCCAGCACCTCTTAATAGAGTTAGGATACCAGAGGGAACAGCATCCATTACAGGAATTAAGAAATAGAGATTTATTTGTATATTTGATGTGCTGATTGTTCCAAATAAAGCATCTATGTGGAGAGAAGTTGTGTTTGTAGATTAAGGACCATGCCAACAGTATTTGCTTATGGAAGTTTGAAAGAATTAGGGGATTTTTTTCTATTTTATAATCACATAAAAGTACATATTCAAGGCCTCCAATGGTAGAAAAAATATATTTCGGTATATAATATTCCAAGTGGATGTACGATTATGTAAGAATTGCTTTATCCAGTTCATTTTAAAAGGTATTGTTGAGTGAAGTAAAGTCAAGAAAGTTTAGACCAGCAGAATCTTAAGTGTTCATAAGAACAGATTTTTTCACATAATGGGTCTTGTTTTTTCATATAAAATTAAATAGCAACTTATCGATGGCACTACAGAGCTGTTTGTCGACAGACAGGGGAATAGCTGCATATGTGAGGCGAGACAGCCCTTCTGCCTTTGTTAGTAGTCCCAGAGCTTTGTAACATTGCATATTCTACTGGTGTTAAAATAAAACTGATTGTTTTGAACTAACTGCTTCTCCTTCTATCATTAAAAGAATACGCGAGGACAAACTGACAACCTCCTCAACAAAATACAGATTCTCAGCCAGGAAGGGTACAGCTGCTGCCAGATAGCCAGGAAGTGCAGATGCAGTCCTTCAGCAGTTGGATACTCTGCAGAAATACAGACTAACCAACAGATTGGAAGACAAACCAAGATCTGGGCGTCCAAGGGTTTCTTCAGCAAGAAATGACCGCATCCTGATCCGCATGTGCAGGGAAAACTGCCAAATGACATCACAGGAGCTTCAGCAGCAGTGGCCAAACTAGTCGACTTTTCGACCATGGCTTAAGGTCCTACAAGGCTGCCAAGAAGCCCCTGATCAATAAGAGACAGAGGTTAGCCCGACGTCGTTGGGCCCAAGCACACAAGAACTGAACAGCCAGGAATGGGAAAAAGATTCTGTGGTCAGATGAGTCCAGTTTCCAGCTTCATCTTCCTCCTGCTAATGTGAGGGAGCGCAGAAGGCCAGGCGAAGCATTATCTCCAGCATGTACAGTGCCTACTGTCAAGCATGGTGGCGGCAATATCATGGTTTGGGGATGCATGAGTGCTGCTGGTGTTGGTCATCTCACTGTCTGTGATGGCACATTGAACTCTGCCAAGTATTGTGCCATTCTCGAAACCCACCAGCTCCCTTCTGCACGTGCTCTGTTCCGTCAAGGTCAAAACTGGATGCTTCAACAAGATAACGCCCCTTGCCACACATCCAAGGCCAGTAGAACTTGGCTGCAGGAGCACAGTATCCAGGTCTTACAGTGGCCAGCTCAATCCCTGGACATGAACCCCATTGAAAATCTGTGGTGGATTATCAAAAGGTCTGTTTCAAAGCGTAAACCAAAGAATTTAGGAGAATTAAAAGCAGGGATTCAAGAATAATGGGTCAAGATAACCCCTCAGCAGTGTGAAAGAAACATGCCAGCCAGGATTAGAGCTCTACTGCGTGTTAATGGCAGGGCTACTAAATATTAATTTGATGATGTGATGGTTTGAACACATTATCTGTTATTTGTTTTGTGTTTTGATACCGACAATGTTGAAACTGCCAAGAATTTAGTTTAGTTAGTTTTTCTTGTAAACAATAAACAACAAAAATATAATTTGTATTTGTTTGTGTCTATCTAATGCAGCCAACACAAAAAAGATTTTTCCACAAACATTTCATGATAATATTTGAGATTGTGTAAACTTTTAACTTATAACCCTTAACAACAGAATTTACAAAGTGCTTTGACAGATAAGGCAAGCAGAAGCATAATAATAATAAAAAAATTAAAGCTGCAAACAGTATTGGGCGGGACCTCACCCCCTTGCGCACATCGGGCCGTGGCGAAGTGGAAAGATTTCCGTTAGGGGCATTTAGATGTCTTCAGATCCAGGCTTTTATCGGACACTGCAATAAGTAGATCTCTCTCTCTCTCTCTCTCTCTCTCTCTCTCTCTCTCTCTCTCTCTCTCTCTCTCTCTCTCTCTCTCTCTGTGTGTGTAGACATTTAGACTGAGCAACTGAAACAACAACTCAACACTTTGATGAGTCAAACAGGAGAGGAACTTATTTCCAGTGAAACCTGTAGATATGTGTGTAGGTTATGCTCTTGTAATTCGTGTTTGATCTAGACTTTGACAGCAATGTCAGTGACATAGCTGACAGACTGCACAGATATCTAAAAACACAATAATACAGTCAATAAACTAGAACTAGAAACAGAAAACTGAGGCACCTTTTGCTAATCAGGTATCGTGGGTCATTACAAGTTTTCTCCACTGGGTGGCACACTAAGACCACAAATGAATCTGGATGACTGCACAGCACAAATGAGCCAGCTGCACACACACACACACACACACACACACACACACACACACAGTCGTTGCCATGAGGACAGAGCATGCACAGACAGTATGGAGATTGAATGGGAGAGGAACAAGGTGCACATGTGGGTCCGCAGATCAAGAAGTATAAAACATAGCCAGAATTACACACATCAAAAGATAAGACTTGTGGCTACATTTTGACGTTTGAATGGAGTCTGTAGCTGAAAATATGCAGGAATAATGTATATATTTTGAAATGTCTGAAAAATCATCAAAAATCATACATTTAAAAGGCAAAATGTGCACTTCCTGTTGGATTTAGGTCAGGGGTGTCAGTGTGTGATTTGTAGGTCTTGATAAGATAAATAATTGAGTTTTGGTTTGATCTCTCTACGACATTCCTATCAGGTGTAGTGGCCGTTTTTAGTGTTTCTAGGTGGCGCTAGAGAGTTCGACGTTGTTTGTCTTCGCATTTTATCGAATTTTTCGCGAGACCTGATGTGCGTTCCAAATTTGGTGAGTTTTGGAGCATGTTTAGGGGTTCAAATTAAGGCTCAAAGAGGCGGTAGAATAATAATAAACAACACAAAAACAATAGGGTCCTTGCCTCCAGGTTATGGGGGCATAGCAGGCTCATAGTTATAGGCTGCGGCCCATCATATGTGTAATTATACACATTTAAAGTCTCCTCAGCGTCAGCACTTGTTTTAGGATCCATTGTTGTCCTACAGTTCAAGTTCATTGCTCTCCCTCTTGTTACGTCAATTCCGGTTCGGCTTTTGGATTTCAATAGTAAAGACAAAATACTGGACAAAAAATTAATGTCACAGAACACCACTCTCAAACTGTCCATGGACACAGATCATTGGTTAAAATGCCATAAAACTGTTTTGTTATAGCAAAGATTTTGAAAATAAAGGCAAGATACTGGACATAAACAATGTTTTGTTTATTTTACATTTTATTGTTATGTTCTATGTGGATTTTTGTTGAAATGTGCTTTAAAAATAAACTGGCCTTTCCTTGTAAAATTGGAACTAACAATTGTATTGTTTGCAAAGCCATGACTGTTTTTTTTTTATTCTTTAGTGATTGTCTGCTTTTTCTTTTAAAATTACTATTTGAGGCTTCAATTTGTCTTGTACAATTCAACAGTCAGGAGCCCAAATGAACCTGCTTTTCTTCCTGTTCATACTGACCATTTGACCAGTCCCTCTTTTTTACTACATTTCCACTACAGCTCAACAGAGAAACACTAAGAGGGAATCTGATGCTAAAAAGACTGCAAATCTGTCAGATATCACATGATATGACTAACTCAGACTGTTGAAGCTCAATAGAAGCTGATCATCTACTTTTAAATGACAGTGTGGACACACTGTGGATTTAGTCCTCCTGACAACTGACTGCTGGTTTAAAATACAGCTGAGAAATTGTGAACCTGTCCTTTAAATTGGAATAGGGACAAAGCAATTCCTTGTGTCAGTGATCTTCCTCACATGAATACAAGAATGTGTGTCAGTATGATGTCATAGTGCATAAATACACAGATATGATGTCATAGTGATGTCATAGAATTTAGAATTTTTTAGAACATAGAATTTTGCCTATTTTTGAAATAGGCAAAACTCTCAACCAGTTATTAACTCAACCAGAGTACATTTCAACCACAAGAACACAACTTATCACCACAGGACCAAAAGCTTAGGAGAAAGAAAATGTCTCAGTACAGTGAGGTAATTAATCAGTTCTTACATTTAAGAGCTTGAGCGGTACATTACTTGAGTTTTTCCTTTTTAGGCTACATTATCCTGGCAGTTGTTGCACCAAACACCAAATTTATTTATCAGCTGTTTGTTATAACCAGCAAACAGACTTTTCTGCTGTAGAAAATTGATGCTTGTACGTGAATTAATGCATGTTTGATAAAAAACAAACAAAACAAAAACTCAATCCGTTCAATCATGCCATATTAAGCGGTCACTGATTGAAATAAGAGTTAATGAATGCAATAGAAAGATACATGCATACCAGTTCATTAGAAATCTCACACCTGCACAGCTGTGTAGTCTTCACAAAATGTGTGTTGTTGAGTAGCCACATATAAAATAAGGGACACAAGGCAGGTTCACAGTGACTGCATAGGGAAATAACTTAGCATGGTTTACTGGAGAATATAAAAAGATCATATGAGTCATGAAAAGTATATGTAGGCACAAATGAGTTGTGACTACTGTAACAGTCCACCAAATTACAAATATGAAGTTACTTTGTCATTTATAGTAAACTTATAATTACTTTATGTATTATGCAACAGTAGTAGCAACAGTCTCCTAACAGTCTGCCTTTGTGTGTTTTTCTCCAACAGAATACAGATCTCGAACAAAGCTCTCTGAATCCAGACATGGATGATGAGGCAGAACAGATTGCCAACATGCTCGTCCCAGAGATATTGGATCGAGCTGCTGGCAATATTGAGGAACTAATGCAGTCTATCTGCCGGTGGGAAGCTGACGATTATGGCGACATGCGTAACCATAAATTGCAAAAGGAGTTGCACCGTTTCTTTGATATGCGGCGAGTGTTTGCAGAGCACCAGTCAGAAGAAGAAGAAGAAGAAGAAGAAGAAGAAGGGACAGAGATGGATGCAACAGAAGGACCATCGAAAAACACCAGAAAACAAAGTGGGGCCAAACGACACACTAGTGTGTTATATAAAAAAATCACATCTGCGTGGAAGAGCGTGAAGACTGTGAAAGGGTACTTCACGAAGATGGAGTCAGGCAGACAGAGCTCTTCACCTCCTCAAGAGGCAGCCTCCCCCACCTCAATGTGCTCTAAAGAAGACATCAGCATTGCCCCCAACACTGATGTGCTTACTGTTCCTCTGGACCTGGAGAATGTGGACAGTGTCACACCAGGAACCTCTCAGGTCCAGCTGGAAGCACAGCAGGATGTGGATGAGGTCGTCACCAGCGACGATGAGGACATGAGTGCTACAATGGATGAAAATGCATCCAGGTGGTGTCAACCACAAAACGACAAACAGGCTAGAAGACATACCAGTGTTTTGTATAAACAGATGAAGTCTGCCTGGAAAAATATGAAGAGTGTGAACCTGTTCACAAAGAAGAGAGAGGACAGGGATCACCTAGTTCCAGACCAGCTTGAGGAAGATGCAACCAACTCAGGCAGTCAAAAGAGCGCTTCACCTCCTCAAGAGGCATCCCCCATCACTTCAGTGCGCTCCAAGGAGGACATCGGGACTGCTGCCAGAACTGATCCCATTACTGCCCCACAGGAACTGGCAGATGTGGAAAATGCGGATGAGGAAGTTACATCAGTGGGATTCATGGAGGAAACCCTGGTTACTGCTGTGGATGCAACACCAAGCGAGATGTCCCCCATGGCTGACCCGACAAAATCATCCAGTGAGTCAGACTCAAAAGCTGAGAGACAGGCTGTTGTCTCCAAAAAGAAGTCATTCTTCTCTCTGAAGAAGAGGAACAAAGTGCAACCAGTTGAGGAAGAGGCTCCCGCATCAGGCAGTCAGAGTAAGCCGAGCTCTGCGCAGTCCAGTGAGGACACGAAGGTTGCTGTGAAAACAGACCTGAGCCCTGTTCCTCTGGAGCCAGTGGATGTGGATGAGCAGGCAACCATACCAATGGAGAAAGGTTTAGCACCAGAGCCATCCACCATCATCTCAGTACCATCAGTGGAGTATTGTGAAAAAAGGTCTTCAGTCACAGAAGACCTGGTGAAGGAAAGGGACCCCACCCCAAGACCCTCAGGCAAAGGCAAACATGGAACAAACATGGTTGCTATGAAAACAGACCTGAGCCCAGTTCCTCTGGAACTGATGGATGTTGACGATGAGGATGTCACACCCATGGAGAAAGATTTTGGATCAAAACCATCCACAGGTGAAGACCCTGTCATGGAAAGGGGCTCAACCCGAAAAATAGTTGCTATTACAACACATCTGAGCCCAGTTCCTCTGGAACTGATGGATGTTGACGATGAGGATGTCACACCCATTGAGAAAGATTTTGGATCAAAACCACCCACTGTAGAAGACCCTGTCATGGAAAGGGACTCAACCCCAAACATGGTTGCTATGACAATAGACCTGAGCCCTGTCCCGTTGAAACTGATGGATGTGGGCAATGAAGATAAGGATGTTTCACCAGTGGGATTCATGGAGGAAAACCTGGTTACTGCTATGGATGCAACACCAGGAACATCTGAGACAAAACAAAGTGAGATGACCCCGATGGCTGACCCAACAAAGTCATCCAGTGAGTCAGACACAAATACTGAGAGACAGGCTGTTGTCTCCAAAAAGAAAAAGACACAGTCATTCTTCCCTCTGAAGAAGAGGAACAAAGTGTGCCCTGTTCCTCTGGAGCCAGTGGATGAGCAGGCCACCATCATCTCATCACCATCAGTGGAGTATTGTGAAAAAAGGTTTTCAGTCACAGAAGACCTGGTGAAGGAAAGGGACCCAACCCCAGGACCCTCAGGCAAAGGCAAACATGGAACAAACATGGTTGCTATGAAAACAAACCTGAGGCCTGTTGCTCTGGAAAAGGTTGATGTGGACAATGAGGATGTCACACCTATTGAGAAAGATTTTGGATCGAAACCATCCACAGTTGAAGACCCTGTCATGGAAAGGGACTCAACCCGAAACATAATTGCTATTACAACACACCTGAGCCCTGTCCCTTTGGAACTGATGGATGTGGACAATGAGGATGTCACACCTATTGAGAAAGATTTTGGATCAAAACCATCCACAGTTGAAGACCTGGTCATGGAAATGTACTCAACCCTACAACCCTCAGGTCAAGGAGAACAACCCAAATCTTCTCAGGAGGCCAGTGGAGTAGAAGCACAGCTCATTACCCTGAGAATCATCTTCTATAATATACTTAGGAACTTCTTTAAAAGCCTCACTGGAAAGTAAGTAATCTAATCCTCTCACTGAAACTCCTGTTAATTTGAATACGTTTGTAACATTTGTTGTGTTTGACTATTTTTGTCTTAACCTGTTGCTTTGTTTTTTTATCTTTTTCAGACAGCTGAAGGACATGAACAGAGGTGTTTATTCCGAGGACGTGAAGGAGCAGATGACTGAAATGTGTATGAAGATATTAAGGCTTGTCATAGAGTGTATCACAAACAATCTGTCGGACGCCGTCAGTCAGGATGAATCCACAAGTTGTCCTACTTGTTCCCAGGACCACGTTAAACAACGAGTTGGTCAGGACGCCCTGGAAAAGCTTCTCAGGAAGAGCTTTGACATCACTGAAGACCACATTGAGAAGACGATGAAAGGCTCCCTTGGCGAGGCTCTTTACGATCTATTAGATCATGACGACTCGATTGACATACCACCCAATGTCCCCGCAGTTATTGTGAAAACGGTCACGGACGAGCTCAACTCTATATTGTCGATGACCATACAGTCCTCACTGAACAAAGTCATCTCATGTTCCACTACTGCTGCTTGCTGCCAGTTTTCAAGCTGCAGAAAATGCAAGAAGATGCTGACGGCAGTTGTTGGGGAAATTAAATTCTGGCTGACCTTTCAAGACATTGCAAGTAAGTTCAGCGATCACGCAGGTTCAGGACTGATTGAGAGTGCAAATGGCTCCAAAGACCCCAAGAACAAGTTGCTGTGGTGGAGCTGCTTCATGAGATGGCGGAAGAGTAAATTGGCTCTAAAGACACACCTTGAGGAAGCTATCGTGTTGTCATCAAGAGACATTTGCTCCTTGTCTCCTCAACCAGCATGCAGCATCTCTTCAGAAGAGGATGACATCACATCAGAGGATCATAGATGTGCCCCATCTCCATCCAAGAAAACAAAGGTGAAGAGGATAAAAAGGTCGTCTTCTTGCTTCTGCTGCTGTTCCTGTAATCCCTTTCGGCTGTAAGAAGGTTTTTTTCAACCCTACTTTCCTTTCTCAACTCTATTTCTCCTCTTTCTACCCCTCTACCTACTTCTACTTCTCCTCTCCTATCTACTTTAATAAAATACCTAAAAAATAATATACATTCTCCTGTTTTTTTCCAACCTTTTTTGTTTGTCTGGTAAATTAATAATTGTCAGTGTCCTGAATGTAACAAACAAAAAAACCCAAATGTTCAACAAAATTCAGATGTTTAACATGAATACATAAATAAAAAATACCACAAACAATGACAACCATGAATGAAACAGCAACATTTACAGGGAACAAAACATGCTTTTGTGATTTTCTGTCATTTTATACTGTTATAAATAAACAGATTCAAAGGTTCAAAACTTGAGGTGAAGTGAAAATCAATGAGCCACATGGAAATGCAGAAATATGTCCCTGGAAACTGAATTTAAATCTTTAATATTTGAGTTTGAATTTCTCAACTTGAATAATTTTATTAAAAAACTGAATTAGAATCGTATAATATAACTGTGTTGATATGTGAAAGCTCATGTTGGCATTTTATTTGACTATTATTTTGAACTAGATAAACTAATGAACGATGTCGTTAAAACGTCCTTTTACCTTCTCAGGGTTTTAAGAAAGGTCAAGCACCTTTTCTTTTTGTGTTTTTGAGACAATACTTAATGCATTTATGTCTTCTTGCTACAAACCAGTCAGAGACAGTCATAACACTTTCATGTCTTTTAGAGATGGATGGATGGATGGATGGATGGATGGATGGATGGATGGATGGATGGATGGATGGATGGATGGATGGATGGATGGATGGATGGATGGATGGATGGATGGATGGATGGATGGATAGATAGATAGATAGATAGATAGATAGATAGATAGATAGATAGATAGATAGATAGATAGATAGATAGATAGATAGATAGATAGTCTCATTTGTCAATTCCTGTATTTTCCTTTATAAGAGCAATTCAGTCAACTGATTATTATTATTATCATATAAAAGCATGAAAGAATCAAAACAGACAGACTTAAAACCAAAAGAAATCAGATAACAAATAAAACAGTTTAATACAATTAAAAGCCAGAGAATGATCTGAGTGATATCCTGTAATGAACCGGGAGCCAGTGTGAGGATAGGAGGACGGAAGTGATGTGGTCTCGTTTTTCGGATATTGTTAGTAAGCGGGTTGTAGCTCTCTGGATAAGTTGGAGGCAGGAAATGGTTTATTGAGGGATGCCAACAGTAGTCCAGTCTGGATGATATTAGTGTATGAATTACTCTTTCAAGGTCGGAGGATGAAAGGAAATGCCTGATTTTGGAGATGTTAGTTCATCCCCACAGCAATAAGACTGACACAGCCACACACACACACACACACACACACACACACACATACACACATATCAAATCTGCCACAACTGGACCAGACAGTGGAGTGTGCAATTACAATTACAATTTGAATTTTAACTCTTAATTCTTCATCTTTTTTTTGCACTTAACTTATTATAACTTATTTCATCTTGCTATTGTTGTCTGAGTGGAAGTTTTGTTGTTTGATCTGTCTAACCACAGTAGAATAATAAATATTAAATATTGTATCACCTACAGTGTATTTAAGTGGACTTATACTAATAATGTAAATGTTTCCTGATCTCCATGGTTACCCAGATGAAATGTAATATTTAGAACAATAGTATTCCATTAGCTTTATTTAATATAAAAGTTATAATGAGTGTTTTCCAGGAGCAGCTTGATGGATGTGATTTTATTTAAGAGGGAAACAATGAGGGAGTCTCCTTCTTGACCTGCTGCCATCTAGTGGACACATACAGTCATTACACTGCAGCGTGTCACATGTTTAATCTGAATGAGACGTAAACCAGCAGCAGAGACTCTACACTGCTCACATTCATATGAATTATTAATATTTGATCACAGTTGACTTTATAAAACACTGGTGGACATTTAATATCTATGGAAATGACAGAAATACACACACGCTTATACACCACTAATGTAATATTAGTCAAATAAACATTATATAACCTAAAAAACCTTTAACGTTGTGTACTTGTAAATTGTGCACATTGTATTAAAAGTTTTGTGTAATACATTATTAATATTTTACTATCGTGTGTACTTTGAGCTATTTAAATACTACACTATTTCTCAGTACTGTGTGATGTCATGAGCAGCAAAAGTTACACCTCAATCTATCTGCACCAAAACCAATGAATAAATGTACTGTAAATATATATGTTATTATATTTAATTTGTAGGCTTTTTTTTCATTACTTTGTTGTTATACTTTTTGGTTTAGGTGTTCATTTTTTTTTTCAGGGTTAGGGTTATGTGATAAAAGTTTGTAAGTATAATGATTGGAGGATGAGATGCTTTTCATGCTGCAGCTGTTTCAAGTGCAGCTTTAAATGATTCATTCATGTTCAAATATCAAAACAAGTGCTGACATACATTTCCGCTGCTTTTGTGTGATAACAGACTTTCCCGAACAGCAAACAAGCTAAATACCTTTTCACTTACTGAATGATTCATTCATGAATTGCTTCCTCTGCAGATTCACCACACACTGACCTCGTCTGAGTGTAAACTGAGACTGAAGGTTTCGATGTGGGAGGAAAAGAAACTCAAACTTCCCCCTCTGCACTTCTGGTTTTCAGTCTTCATGCGGAGGTTAACACCTTTCTTAACTTTACAGAAACAGGAAACTGTCTCTGTCATTTCTGTGCTCTTTGTTCAGCAGGTTATATAAACATTAAATTACATAAAGAAAAGAAAATGAATAACTTGACTATAAATAACTCCAGGTTGGTAATGTCAGTCTGGATCGATCCATGAATATGTGAAATATCTTTATTTAACACAAATATGCAGAAGATAGATCTTAAAACATGTTAAAATCTCAACATTTACTGAACATTCATGAATCTTATTGAATTATTGAACTGTGATCCCTTATTTTAAGTCTAGCGCCACCATCATGTCAACATATTGATTTGTGACTAAATAACTGCCTCAGTTGTATTTTACATTTTGTGCTAATAAGTAAATGTTATCATAAGTATGGTGAACATTATGCTGAATTGTAAATTATACATGTGTTTCCTGTTGTCACATATAAACCATCAGTAGGTTTAAAGGGTTCATTTAACAGACTGTAATGATTTGGTACTGACGATAACGCATCAGCTGACACATGAAGAATCTCTGACATCTATTCTGGATATTTACACACTGATCTGACAGACTTGTGTCCAATTTGAGGAACCTCAAAGTTAAAGGACGAGTTCATAGTTTTTCAAGTGTGTCTTAAACCAACAGTCAGGAGCCCAAATGAACATGAAGTGTGTTTATGTGTGTGTAATGATTCCTCGTGTTCATACTGACCATTAGATCCTTCATCATGTTTACAATGGAAGTGATGGAGGACTAAATCCACAGTCCTCCTTCTGTGGAAACATGGATTTAAAAGTTGATGTGAAGCTAATATGAAGCTTCAGCGTCCAAATGAGTCAAATCTTCATCTTCTATGTTTCAACGTTACAGTGTTTTTACTAGCAAAGTCTTTTTGTTACTATACTTCCACCACAGAGAAACAGAAAAATATATATACTATATATGTATATACTGTATATATACCATATATACTACACCACAGCTCAACAGGAAACACTAAGAGGAGATATGATGATAAAAACACTGGAAATACTACTACTACTACATAGAGTACTACTACTACATAGAGTACTACTACTACTACATAGGGTACTACTACTACTACATAGAGTACTACTACTACTACATAGAGTAGTACTACTACTACATAGAGTACTACTACTACTACATAGAGTACTCAGATATCTCTTGATATAATAACTCAGACTGATGAAGCTCAATAGAAGCTGATCATCTACTTTTAAATGACTGAGTGGAAACACTGTGGATTTAGTCTCCATCACTTTACATTGAAGCACATTAGAAGGTTTTAATATCAGTATGAAGAACAGGAGGAATGATTACAGAGAGGAACCATTGAACAGGGTCGTAGTTGTTTGTTGTTAATGTAAAGATGACATCATTTTAAATAGAAAAGGCTTTGTCACCTCTTTCTTTTTTTAAATAACAGAGAACACAAACAGCGTTGGAGCTATTTTTATCTTCCATTTGTTTTGTGTTTGCGTCAGTGGAGCTGTGTGGAGCTGTGTGGAGCTGTGTGGGAGGCCGACCTGAAGAAAGGAACTGCCACCTACAGAGACGAGCTCATTCACACCGCAACACTGAGCCACCGCTTTACTTCACACATGTACAGAGAAGCATCATTTAAAAAAAGCTAGAAATGTTTCACTCATACTTCTGTGACTCGGCCTTCTTTTAAATGTGATAGTTTGTGTTGCAGCTCCGACATGTCCCTTAAGTGGTTTAATAATTCATGTTGAAGGCCAGACAGAGGAACACATGCAGCATTAAAAATCTACTTTAACACGACTCATTTAAAGGCATAAAATAAAAGATTTTAAAGCAATAAACATTAATATACTGATATAATAAACCCACTCCTCTGGTTTTAGGGTTACTGCAGTATTATGAGTGATGTAGTATGCAGTATTACAGTAAAAGTAGTGATATATTATTATATATGACATCATTAGATTATTAATAGTGAAGCATCAGTGTTAGAGCAGCATGTTACTGTTGTAGCTGCTGGAGGTGGAGCTAGTTTATACTACTTTATATATAGTTAGCTAGTTTATACTACTTTATATACAGTTAGCTAGTTTATACTACTTTATATACAGTTAGCTAGTTTACACTACTTTATATACAGTTAGCTAGTTTACACTACTTTATATACAGTTAGCTAGTTTATACTACTTTATATACAGTTAGCTAGTTTATACTACTTTATATACAGTTAGCTAGTTTATACTACTTTATATACAGTTAGCTAGTTTATACTACTTTATATACAGTTAGCTAGTTTACACTACTTTATATACAGTTAGCTAGTTTAGTCCAGTGGTTCCCAACCTAGGGGTGGGGGCCCCTCCAAAGGGTCAGCAGATAAATGTGAGGGCTGCTGAGATGATTAATGGGAGAGGAAAGAAGGAAAAACAAAGCTCTGATACACAAATGTGTTTTCGGTTTTTGGACTTTTTCTCTAATCTTTGATTTTTGCTGAAATATTGGATCATTTGAACATTTATTGAAATGAAAGCATGTGAGCAGTTTAGAGGGAAAAATCAGTATTTGGTGGAGCTGTTAACAACTCATAGACATCTGAAATGTGAGCCGACTACACACTGCTTTTTGGTTTCATCTTTAACAGTGTGTTGTATTTTAAAAGCTTGTTATATTATCCATTGTGTCAAATCTGCATCTGAAAAGTAACTAAAGCTGTCAAATAAATGTTGCAGTTCTGTATTATTCTCTCCTTTTAAACTAAGACTAAAATATTTAACATGTTCATCTAAACAACAGACACATTTACTGATAATAGAATCATTAGCTGCAGCTCTTTCTCTGATTATGAGTGTATAATCAGAGTTGTGTCAGACAGCAGCAGTCTGTCTCATGGCCCTGCAGCGTGTTCAGTCTCAACCTGTGATCTGAGTCTCTGTGAGAATCTGTCTGTTGTGATTATCTGGAGGCCAAACATCCAACCCAGAGACCCAAAACATGATGTCAGCTGCCCCGTCAGCTCCATCTGCTGCTGCTGTGGTGGATGACGACACGCTCACTGACCGAGCAGCGACAGCAGAGGGAGCCGCCATAAACAATGTGTAGGACCTTGACTGGCCGGCGGCTCGGCCTGAGCCAGCAGGCGAGGCCGCTGGAGCAAAACATGTTTTTCAGCGCTGGTGTCATGCCTGCCTGCTGCGATCCGCCAGGAGGGAGAGGGGGGTATTTATAGGCTGATAATGAGCATGTGTCCTTCAAGACCACGTTGTCCAGACTCACAGGCCCAGAGGAAGCAGGCGGAGGAAGGCACACTTTCAGAAAAATAAAGTAGGACAAGAGAAACATACTGACAAATACAAAAACAAGTGAGAGGAGTCGCTGGAAAGTATCTCCTGAAAGCGGCAATAAAACTCTGCAGAAGTTTTGGAAAAACAAACGGTGTTTATTAAGACAACAAAAAAAGGCCCTGAATACTCAGGAACATTATCAGATACTTCGTTACGAAGCAGTCGAGGTGATTCTTCTTTACACAGAGAGAAAACAAGTTTAAAAAAACCAATTGAACTCCTCATGAGGAATTCCCAAAAAGGTGAAGAGCACCACAAAAGTGTTGTCATGTGACGGCCGACCCCCCCCCCCCAACCCCAACCCCCCCTTCACAAAAGCATTACAAACAAACAGTTACACATCACCCAAAGCCCTGTGGGAAAAGGGCGTGTTTTGTCTTCTTTCCCATGCCCCCCCCCCCGCTCCTCCACATGTTTGATGACTGTGTTCCCCTTTAAAAAAATAATGTTTACAAGAGAAATGTGGAGCTGCCTTTAACAGAGATGAAGTGTGTGGCGTGGTGAAACCCTGGGATCGAACCGTGTGCCGTGTGAACAGCTGGTGTATCAGCGTTGTTATGATACCACGAGGCTCATGTCACTGGTTTGACTGGTTGAGGTTTTGCGTAAACCGGTGAAATGAGCAGAGAGAGGAGAGGAGGAGGGAACACTTCCTTTCTTCCTTTCTCTTCTCTCTTTTCTCTGTGCAGCGTCTTTTTCTTTCTTTCTTTCTTTTTTTTTTTAAACACCCAGCATTAAAGATTGTAAACAAAATGGACAAAACTAAACCACTCCTACTGTAATAATAGGAATAGCTAGTTTACACTTCAGCCGTAAGAAAAAAACCCTTCCCTTCCCTCCTAACCCCCCCCCCCCCAAAAAAAAAAAACACACATCATGAACAAAATAAGGGATGCAGTAGTGAATAAAAATATCACATATAATCCTGCCACTGTTCACTGCCAACCTTAAATTAGAAAATCTTGTTTAAAAGGAAGTCAGGATTCATAGTCACACACACACACAGATGCTGATGTGTGTGTTTTTCCACTTTACACCTTAAACATTAGAAGCATTAACCAATCAGACGGAGGTGAAATGTGAATCACTTCCTGCTTTGGCTAATTGAGTACAGATTTTAAAGGTCTGTAAAGTGAATATTTTGGTGGCTCAGATCTCCACTGCACCCCCACCCCCTCCTCAAAAAAAAAAAAAAAACACTTCCTCCTCCAACAACAAGGAGACATTCAAACATAAACAACACTGACGCAACGTGACAGACGCTACGTACAAATGGATGAAAATGAATGATGAAAATTAGAAAAACAATAGCTACCAAAGTCCTGTGAGATTTATATTTGAACATGTCCACGTGTGTGTGTAGTATCAGTGTGTGTGTGTGTGTGTGTGTGTATGTGTGTGTAGTATCAGTGTATGTGTGTGTGTGTGAGTTCATCCATAGGGGAGATCAGCAGGGCACATTGTCCGCCGTCGCCTGCGGGAAATCTCCACAGTCTGCAGCCGAGAACTGCAGCCTCCTCACGGCCTCTTTGATCAGATTCCCCGATAAAATTAACTCCTGGAGCAACCGGTGCGGGTCGTCGTCCTCCTCCACGCTCATCCTATTTCTGTTCCACGGTTTTTTAAATTGGTCCCACTCCTGCTCACTAGATCCGGGGATGTGATAAGGGCTCGCCCGGCTGCTTCCCCGGTGTCCCCGCAGCCTCATGCAGCAGCCCCGGCGTTGTTTCTGCATCTGCACCGACGACGGAGCGACGACGGAGCCGGTGAGAGCCGCCGGTTTCACTCCACCGGTGCAACTGCTCCCGGTGAGCCCGTGCAAACAGGACATGGACACGGACACCGTCTTCTTCGGGTGTCCGCCGGTCGTGTTGTTGTTGTTGTGGAGCTGCAGAGCCTCGCCGATCTTCGTCACCAAAGCGTCCACCTCTTTGGAGTCGACGGTGACGGACTGCTCCAGAAAAATGTAGTTCTCCTTCCGACACGGCATGGCTGTCTGTCCGGTGTGTCGGTGACGGGGATCTGTCGGTGTGTGTCTACCGGGAGTTTTTATAGATAGATGTTAGAGAGTGTTTTTTTTTTCCAGTGATCGGGATGAATGAGAGCAGCCGGGCCGCTCCTCGCTCTCACACTAACCAACAACCCGACTGATTTGTAAACAATGGGTGACGCGTTGTGGACTGTACCACTATCCACACTTCGTTAAAGGGGTGCGCGTGTGTGTTTTTAAACCAAAACAACACTCACACTTTTACATAATTCACGCAATAAATAACCAACACAACCAATTACATATAAACGTAATTACACACAACGTTACATACATAAGATTTACTATAATACACTTTATTGGTTGTTTTGTTAATGCTCCCACCCCCCCATGCTTTCACCTGACCGTGCTCCCGCCTTGGTACGCTCCTCCTAAATGGACATTACATAACTGCAACGGTCTATCCAGGCAAAACAAACAAAGCACATTGGGTTTTTTATATACCTTAGAAACATTTTTTTTAAATATCACATGAAATGACCTCTCAGCGCATTTTATTTAGTCATTTATGTGAAGATGTCAGAACACATTGTGGAGAATAATTAGATAACGCCTCCACATTATGATGCTGCACCAAATATTTTGGATATAATTAAACTTTAAACGTTTTTAGCATGCTTTATTTTGACAGCAGCTGTTACTAAAAAAAACCCAGTGCCACCTCAGTATTTAGCTGATTTTTGATAGCTGATGATACAGAAATGATCACACATTGTGACACATGTGAGTCTGTCTGCAGAGCATTTACACCTTGCAGTGTCAATATCTGCTTCTTTCATTTAGCCAATCCTCTCTGATGGGTCACAGATTTCTTTATATTAAAATAGAGCTTTTAAAATTAATGATCTTATCAAAAATCTCTCCAAAATAAAGGCTGATAAAACATGTGCAGTGGTAACACAGTTTAAATTTAGGTCACAATTTAGTGTGATAGTAATACATTTCCCTTCTATTTACTGTGTGCACTGGACCTCCAGAAATAGTCTTTATATAAGCTTTATATAAACTATCTGTAAATGCATGCATGCAGTAGAAACAGTTATGATGATGTTTGAGAGAGCAGCCGCCTCTGGCATGCCGCGTGTATACAGTGACAATAGGAGAGGAGGGAGGGTGTGTATCTGTGGGAGAACATGGTGTACATTTCTGTTTCTGAGAAACAGCAGCCGGGGTAAACCCGATGCTCCAGTCAAAGAGAGAGCCCTCATCGCCATATAAGGAGCTACTATCACTGCTGCCACGTGGTGCTTCAGCCAATCAGAGGGCTTGGCTGAGGTTTCCTGTGTGTGTCAATGGCAGCAGCAGCAGTCCACTCATACTGAAATTCAGGGAGGTTGTGACCGTTAGGAGTGACACCAAAAAGTGAAACCGCGAGAAAAAAAAAAAAAAAAAACAGTCATCACTTCCTGTAACTAAATTATTCATATACACTGTTTACTTTGCTCCAAGTCAAAGTTAAACAGTTGGTGTCATATGAATAAATGTATTCTTCTATCACATATATAAGCATCAACTTACATTTATGGTTCATTTACAGTGCTTACAAAACAATGTGTTATCTGTTTAACTGTTAACTTACTCATATGACCTTAACTGTTGACACAAGGAGAAATACATTATGACTCCTTCAAAGTGAACAAACATCCCCTCCCAGGTTTTCTGTAGCATGTTTGAGTATGAATCAGGTTTAGGCCTGATAGATGACTGACAAATACACATACACATGCCAACAATGGTGAGGCAGAACAAGCTCTCCTCATTATGAATATCAGGTTATAAATGACCAGGCTATTTTTGAATATGTGCTGTGATGAATTTTAGAGTTAAATGAATGTTGTTTGATAGCACAGCTGCAGAATAAGAGGAGGTATTTTCTATAAGTGTCTTTTATCAATGAACAGTAACCTCATAGATACAGGTAATACCAGCTCACAGCAATATGAAGTGCTGCAGTGTTTTGGTGTTGTATAAACTTTCAGACTCATGGATCAGTGACTCATCGCGGCTCTTGTGGCTCATGTGTCATCATCTCACTGGTAAGTAAATCAACACGTCTCCAACGTCTTTTAAATGCAGCGCTATGTCTCGCCTGAAAGTTTGTAACACTATTAATACAGCAGAGGAATAAAGTAGGCCATCAGCTGCTCAACTACTAGTCTGTATGAGTTCAATGAACCAGTGTTTACAGATAGAAGATACTTTTACTTTTTTAAAACCACAAGTCAGGCTTTGGATGCATGCACAGCACCTGTTAGTGGATCAGATCAGTGACAAATAAAAGCTGGCACGATGAGCGATTCATAAATATCTCAGTTATAAAAGCAGCATCAGGTTTGTTCAAATGTACATTTAGTATTATTGTTGGTTTTATATCATTTGAAATGACATTTGCACCATTTTTTACCAAAGTAAAGCTCCTGAAAATGTCAAATGGTGTAACCACAAAAGAATGATAAATATTAAATATTGTATCACCTACAGTGTATTTAAGTGGACTTATACTAATAATGACTGTAAATGTTTCCTGATCTCCATGGTTACCCAGATGAAATGTAATATTTAGAACAATAGTATTCCATTAGCTTTATTTAATATAAAAGTTATAATGTAAGATCATGCCAAACTAGTTGATATGCTGTTTTATTGACTATTTACTGTTTTTAAGCAACGTTCAATTATTTGGTACAAAGTTTTTATGGTTACACCACTTAGACATTTTTGCCATAATCCTCTAATATATTCTCCTTCCTTCCTTCTTTCTTTCCTTCCTTCTTTCCTCCCTTCCTTCCTTCCTTCCTTCCAAAGTTTTTATGGTTACACCACTTAATCCTCTAATATATTCTCTCTAAATGGATTAAAAGCAGAAATTTGATGCTGGGACCACAAAAAAAGAATGTGTGAAGTTATTCATACGTTTATTTTCACATTTTAACCCTTCAAATTTAAACTAAACCTCATGGACACAAGAAACGTGTCACTTACTGCTAGCTATATATATATATACATATATACACATGTATGCAGCCTGATCTTGTAGCTGAAATGCTGTTTTTACAGGAACATGATTCAAATCAACTTGTCAAAGATTTGATCTGAACTCTATAACAGGTTTTTATGGTCTTTAGACAAATATGACCCCATAATTAAACCAAAATAAAGGAAACACATATATATATTTGTTCTGTTTGGTTAGAGCTGGTAGTTGAACCTGACCAAAGGACCAAAGGACAAGGGATCCAGAAAGAAGCAAGAGAGAAGCACCTGATCTGTCTTAGTAGTAATTCAGTGAAATAAACCTTTAAAAGTACTGAAACAATGGAGCGGGATGGACGAAGAAAAGGAGGAAATCAGAAAATCTCTGAGCTTTATGTCAGAGGAAGTCACCAAACAACAAATCAAACCAGTCAAACTAATGGAGGAACTGGACTGGAGACCAAACACCAAACATATGCAGCGGCTGCGTCAGTCCCAGACGACCCAACACATGAACTACAGTCCTAGTTGGACCAACATCTCTCTGGCAATCTTACAAATGTGTAAAGGCACCAAACAGGATTGTTATGTGTCCACACCCTGATCACCCTGTCTGTGTGTGAGTGTGAGAGAGTGTGAGAGAGAGTGTTTTAGTCTCAACACTTGATTTGGGAATAATAATAACTCCAGAATAAACTCTTCTGATTCACAACAGGAGTCATAAAAACATGTTATTATCAGCCGTCCTGTAAACAGAGAGCTGTCTGTGAGTCACGCTTTAAACAGCACCTCCTTCCACCGCTGCCTTCATTGTGTTTAAACAGAAAAGGAAAAAAAATAGAAAAAACCCCGTCCACAACACGAGGAAGTGAGGTGGCTGGAAACTGGGTCACACACTTCCTCATTCTTTCATGTCTTCCTGTACGTGAGTCAGCGGCAGCGGTAAACACACAATCCCTGTTTGTGCGGAACGGCAGCTGCTGTTTTCACACGTTCACTGTGTTTGTGTGTGACCTCATCCTTCAGCTTCAGCTTCTCTCTGTGTGAGTAATACAGGAAGTGATAGGAAGACGAGATAACAGAGAACATTCAGTTTGGTAAACTATAATGATGACTTCCATTGTGTTTGGGTTGATGATGTTTATATTGTGTCCATGAGGTTTAGTTTAAATTTAAAGGGTTAAAATATGAAAATAAACGTATGAATAACTTCACACATTCTTTTTTTATGGACCCAGCATCAAATTTCTGCTTTTAATCCATTTTGAGAGAATATATTAGAGGATTATGGCAAAAATGTCTAAGTGGTGTAACCATAAAAACTTTGTAAGGAAGGAAGGAAGGAAGGAAGGAAGGAAGGAAGGAAGGAAGGAAGGAAGGAAGGAAGGAAGGAGAATATATTAGAGGATTATGGCAAACATGTCTAAGTGGTGTAACCATAAAAACTTTGGAAGGATGGAAGGAAGGAAGGAAGGAATGAAGGAATGAATGAATGAAGGAAGGAGAATATATTAGAGGATTATGGCAAAAATGTCTAAGTGGTGTAACCATAAAAACATTGGAAGGAAGGAAGGAAGGAAGGAAGGAAGGAAGGAAGGAATGAATGAATGAATGAATGAAGGAAGGAGAATATATTAGAGGATTATGGTAAAAATGTCTAAGTGGTGTAACCATAAAAACTTTGTACCAAATAATTGAACGTTGCTTAAAAACAGTAAATAGTCAATAACACACCATATCAACTAGTTTGGCATGATCTTACATTATAACTTTTATATTAAATAAAGCTAATGGAATACTATTGTTCTAAATATTACATTTCATCTGGAGAATCATGGAGATCAGGAAACGTTTACATTTTGTTGTGGTTACACCATTTGACATATGCTGGGTCCACACAAAAAAAGGCTGTGTGTTTAACCCCTTTAAATTTGACTAAACCACATGGACACTTAAATACGCTGTAGGTGATCAAATATGTAATATTTATCATTCTTATGTGGTTACACCATTTGACATTTTCAGGAGCATTCAGTCTTACTTTTGGTAAAAAATGGTGCAAATGTCATTTCAAATGATATAAAACCAACAAAAATACTAAATGTACATTTTAACAAACCTGATGCTGCTATTATAACTATTTTTAAACATATTATTGAATTGATCATCTTACCAACCTTTATTTATCACTGAGTCATATATGTTGTCTGATATTTGCCGATTTATTTTCTAAAGTTATATAAGCAGCATTTTATGTATATTTGATTTGATTCAAGTTAAATATATGTATGATTTTTTTTTTGTTCTGTGTGTTTTTTAATTTAAAGCTAATTATAATCATTAAATTCACAGTGAAGTTTACGGTTTCAGTGCAACGATAAAGTTTACTGTCAGACTATTAAATATCTCAGTAATATCTGTATCAGTCAAGTAAGTATTGGTCGGGCCCTAGTCCAGTGTGAAGGATTTAGTAGCATCTCACACCCCCCCTCCCCCTGCATGTTTCAGGTAGCTCCTCCTCTTTCACACGCCTGATTCCTATGAACTCGTTATCAAGCTGCTGAAGCTCGTTAAGGGTTTGATAAGGAGTTAATTATTAGAGTCAGGTGTGTTAAAGTGGAGAGAGACCTAAAACATGAGCAGGGTTGGAGAACACTGCTGTAGGAGAACCAATTGTGGCCAAAATACTCAGTGTTTGATTTGTCCATTCTGGGCACCTGTAGAAAGTGATTTAAAGTGATTAAAACATATTTACCAATATCATATTCCATTTCTGCTGGATGCCACTGAATGCAACACGCTGCATCTTTAAAGCAGCTGAAGGTCTGATGTGTCAGTGTGTGATGTGTTTGAACCTCAGAGACTCTGCAGCTTCCTCTCAGCTTTACGGAGCTTTATAGTTGAGTTTCAGCTCATTGTTCATCTGCATCTTTACTGTTCTGGTTTCCACTGTTCACTTCCTGCTCAGCACCAAACAAGCAAACACACACAGTTATCTGTAGACTAGCTGCTGAACATAGTGGAGCATTTAGATGTTTCCCTCAGGTGCTGGTGGAGAGTAAACACAGAGCTAAAAGAGAGAGATGTCTAACAGTAGAAACAAACCATCATGTGCATCAGTTCATATCGATGTTAAACACGTTTTATCTGATTCAGATCATAGATAAACAGTCTGCAGTATGACGCTGTACATCACGAGACTTTATCTGTCGTAAACTTTACACTACTCCCCCCCCCCCACCCCCCCCGCCCCTGTCATATTTTGGAAAAATATTCTGAATATGCAAAGAACTTCAATTATAGCTCCATTATCATCTCTAATCATTTCTATACACAACACAACATACGGGTCAGTGATAAATAAGAGTTGCTAAGATGAGCAATTCAAAAATATGTTAAAATAGTTATAAAAGCAGCATCAGGTTTGTTAAAATGTACATTTAGTATTTTTGTTGGTTTTATATCATTTGAAATGACATTTGCACCATTTTTTTTACCAAAAGTAAGACTGAATGCTACTGAAAATGTCAAATGGTGTAACCACAAAAGAATGATAAATATTAAATGTTTTATCCACATAGAAAGAAAGAAAGAAAGAAAGAAAGAAAGAAAGAAAGAAAGAAAGAACAAGAAGTAGGAGGAGAGGGAGAAAGAAAGAAGGAAAGAGAGATAAAGGACAAAAAGTAAGAGGTATGAAAGGAAGGAAGAAAAGAAAAGAGAAAGAGAAAGAAAGAACAAGAAGTAGGAAGAAAGGAAGAAAGAGAGAAAGAAAGAAAGAAAGAAAGAAAGAAAGAAAGAAAGAAAGAAAGAAACAGGTGTAACCACAGTAGAATGATGAATATTAAATATTGTATCACCTACAGTGTATTTAAGTGGACTTATACTAATAATGACTGTAAATGTTTCCTGATCTCCATGGTTACCCAGATGAAATGTAATATTTAGAACAATAGTATTCCATTAGCTTTATTTAATATAAAAGTTATAATGTAAGATCATGCCAAACTAGTTGATATGGTGTTTTATTGACTATTTACTGTTTTTAAGCAACGTTCAATTATTTGGTACAAAATTTTTATGGTTACACCACTTAGACATTTTTACCATAATCCTCTAATATATTCTCCTTCCTTCCTTCCTTGCTTCCTTCCTTCCTTGCTTCCTTCCTTCCTTCCTTCCAAAGTTTTTATGGTTACACCACTTAGACATTTTTGCCGCAATCCTCTAATATGTTTTCCTTCCTTCCTTCCTTCCTTCCTTCCTTCCTTCCTTTCTTCCTTCGTTCCTTCCAAAGTTTTTATGGTTACACCACTTAGACATTTTTACCATAATCCTCTAATATATTCTCTCTAAATGGATTAAAAGCAGAAATTTGATGCTGGGTCCACAAAAAAATGTGTGAAGTTATTCATACGTTTATTTTCACATTTTAACCCTTTAAATTTAAACTAAACCTCATGGACACATATAAACGTCATATGCCGATATCAGCAGACGGATATATCGGTCGGACCTTTAAGTAATCACAAGCAAAGCTGGACGCTGCTGCGACCCTGTAGGGACCCTGCATGGTCACAGATCAGACTCCTGGCTCGCTCCCAAACCGCTCCCTCTGTCGACTGTCACTCTGCATGAAGTCACACTCACAGCTGTGGAAGCTACGCTGCTTTTAGAGGCATTTATTTATACTCCAGGGCACATTCACACCAACAATAGCCCGCCGTTTGAATACTGTGAGGAGCTACGTTGGTGTTGAAATATGAGACAGGAAGTCCAGTTTGAAGGCTCGTCAGAAAAAGACTTTGATTGAGTGATACTTGATTTTTTTTTTAGAGGCCTATACTTGTATTTCAAGGTTTAAAAAAGCAGCAGATATTAATTTTCTGTTATTAATAATGAGGTAATACCTGCTTGTCTATTTATACTGTCTGTATTTGTATGACTATATGTAAAGATGTGCAGCTGTACATGTATAGACATCATTTCCTCTCTGAGATGCCAAAAGTAGAAGCACATAATGTTGAGCTAGTTTAACCCTCGAGTCAAGGAAGGAAAGGAGGAAGAAGGAAGGAAAGGAGGGAGGAAGAAAGGAGGGAAGGGAAGGAAGGAAGGAAGGGAGGGAGGGAGGGAGGGAGGTAAGGAAGGAAGGAAGGGAGGAAGGAAGGAAGGAAGGAAGGAAGGACAGACGGAAGGAAGGAAGGTAGGAAGGTAGGAAGGAAGGGAGAAAGGGAGAGAGGGAGAAAAGGAGGAAGGAAAGGAAGGAAGGACAGAGGAAAGAAGGAAGGTAGGAGGGAGGGAAGAAAGGAGGAAGGAGGGAGGAAGGAAGGGAGGAAAGAGAGGAAGAAAAGAAAGAGAGAAGGACAGACAGAAGGAAGGAAGGTAGGAAGGAAAGGGAGGGAGGGAGAAAGGGAGGAAGGGAAGGAGGGAGGAAGAAAGGAGGGAAGGAAAGAAGGAAGGATGGAGGGAGGGAGAAAGGAAAAGAGGAAGGAAGGAAGGAAAGGATTGAAGAAGGAAGGAAGGGAAGGAAAGAAGGAAGGAAGGAAGGAACATTCAAAACAGACGGGGTCAATTTAATCTATCTGATATCATGCGTTCCTATTTCCTTAAAAAGTCGTAGAAGAGATGCAAAAATAATCAATTTGTTCCTAATATTTTATGTTGAAAGTGGACAAAATATCGTGAACACCTTTCAAAATAACTCATAACTCCATTATACCACCATCACCACTACAACCTCAATAACACACATCAAGATGACAACGTAGCTGAGTTCAGAGTTTATGGCAGTTTTATGGTGTTCCTAATAAAGTGTCTGAGAAATGTTCAATAATTCACTCTGAAATGTCGAAAAAGAAGAAGTATAAAATAATATACAACGATAGAGTCAAACCTGTACTTCAATAAGTCAAATCATTCAAATTACTTGAGCAGATATGATTTAATGGAGTTAAATATTTGACTTAAATAGAAAAGAAATGCATTAACCTTCCTGTCGTCCTCCCGGGTCAAATTGACCCGTCTGTTTTGACTGTTCCTTCCTTCCTGCCTTCCTTCCTTCCTACCTTTCTTCCTTCCTTCTTTCCTCTATCCTTCTTTCCTTCCTTCCTTTCTTACTTCCTTCCTTCCATTCTTCCAGCTTTCCTTCCTTCCTTCCTCCTTTCCTTCTTTCCTCTATTCTTCTTTCCTTACTTCCTTCCTTCCTTCCTTCCTTCCATCCTTCCAGCTTTCCTTCCTTCCTTCCTCCTTTCCTCCCTTCTTCCTCCCTTCCATCCTTCCTTCCTTCCTTGACTCAAGGACAACAGGAGGGTTAAGAGCGAGTTAGCAAAGACAACTTTAATGTTTTGAGGCGGTTGATGTGATGTTGCCAAAAGTTTGAGCTCAGAATATAATTAAAGGACTTTTTTGGGAAGGGGGGGGGGTAACTGTGCACCGCGACTAATTTCAGCGTTGTATCTTTAAAATTCGGCCTCTTCTGAGTCGCCGCAAATCCTTTAAACTTTTCCTTTTGTTGGCGTTATTCTGACTGTCCGTACTTTACTTTATGAGCGGCTGTGGAGCCACTGAAGCCGGCCGAGCTGAATGGAGAGCGAGCAGAAAAAGAAAACAGGCCTTTCAGCCAGAGGATCAACTTTGATAGCAGTTGGACGGCCGCCAGCGACTCGAGTTCACCGGGTTTGTTTCCTCCATTCAGAGAGAGAGAGAGAGAGAGAGAGAGAGGCCATTTTTATATCGCCTCTCTCTCTCTCTCTCTCTCTCTCTCTCTCTCTCTCTCTCTCTCTCTCCACCCCCCCTCCTCGCTGAGGAATGTGAGGAGGTTGCACACGGGCAGGAAGTAATATCAAAGGATTTATTTGTTGCTGTGCTGTGTGCTTGTGTTGTGTTTTGGCTGTGTGTTGTAAACATGAACAGAAACATAATCATCACAACTTTACTTTATTAATAGAAAATTCTCAAAAAAAAAAAAAAAAGAAAAAAAAAGACTTTTTTCTTTGCTGTGAAATAATGTTCCTGGAGAGTTAACACATGTCTCATTTATCTTATTCTCACCACATGGCCAAAAGTGTGAAGGCAACTGTTTGTTATTCCTTTTCTGTTTCTGCCCCCCCCCCCCCCCTCTCCTTTAAGAAAGCTGCACAGAGCTCTGGCCTTATAGATTACAGCAATTAACTTAATTAGTATAATATTACAACAACAAGTGGAAATGATGGTAAATACTATCTATGCAAATAACAACAACACAAAAAAACTCCAGAATATTCCTTTAAACCAAGAACCAAGTTCAGTCAGAGGTTGAACAGTTTAATGATTAATGTGAGACTGAGAGTAAACTCCACTGAGGATTAGATTCAGTTGTTCTACACTTTAAAGTCACTTGATCTGATTTTCACAGTTATTTGTTGAGGTTATGAACTTTAAGCACATTTTTTACTGAGTCAGATGAGTCAAAAATACATTCAATAAATGTAAAGCAACAAAAGTCCATAAACTCTGTCAAAGCTTTTAGATTTAGGCTCAAAAACACAGATAAATGTTTAGGTTAAAGCAGCTATAATCTATATTGTTATGGTGTGGTTATTTATACCACAGTCTGCTCAGTGTTAATGTGTTTGACTCATTTATGACATAAATAAATTTAGTATTATGGCCTGAATCAGAAACTACTGTAATGTTTCAATATATTTATTAATAAGGAAAGATCATTAACTCACTGGTAAATACTCATATTTAACAAGGCCAATATACTAATATATAGCCTAGGTAAAAAATGTGTACAATGTTACAAATTCATAGATAAATAATCAATAATATGACTCTCAGTAATGTTGGCCAAAACTCACTACCTCACCCATGAACTCTTATAGTTAGGGTTATGGTTTGGGATCTATCTATCACATCTATCTTTGGGTGTTTGTTGGTCAGACTCAGGACAGGCTGCAGTGTCAGAATAAAGACATGGTAGTCAATGCAAGTTAAAGATATCTTGGGAACACGGCTCTTCCTTTAGGCAAGGCAGTTTTATTTATATAGAACATTTCATACACAATGGCAACTCAATGTGCTTTACATAAAACAGAAAAACATGTAATTTGAGCCATTACAATTAACCCCCCCCCCCCACACACACACACACACTAATAATAATAAAAACAAAGTACAGAAAAATAGAAAGAGAGAAATAAAATGCTAGAATAGAGCATTAAATATAAGATTGCAGCATAACATAATAATTAGCTTTAAAATCATTAAAAGGACATAGAGTGCAAATGAAAGATTAAAATGTAAAGTGCTTTAGAAGACCTCAATCATAAGCTCAGGAGAAGAGAAATGTTTTTAACCTGGATTTAAAAGTGTTCACTGTTGGGGCTGATTTCAGTTCTGCTGGTAGTTTGTTCCAGTTGTGTGCAGCATAACAGCTAAAAGCTGCTTCACCATGTTTAGTTTGAACTCTGGGCTCAACTATCTGACCTGAGTCAGTAGATCTCAGAGCTCTACTGGGTTTATATTCTGCTAACATGTCATTCATGTATTCTGGACCTAAACCATTCAGTGATTTGTAGACCAGTAGCAGAACTTTAAAATCTATTCTATAGCTGACTGGGAGCCAGGAAGGAAGGACTCTCATCTCTCTCAGAATCAGAATCAGTGTTCATCCTCTGACTGCCACACATCTGCAGGACGGGACCACCAACTCTGTATAAAGCCGTTTATTAAAGCTTCAGCCGGCGATGTTTGATGCTGACAGCTGAAAACTCAGCGGGGAAGGTCAGAGTGCTCCATGTTCACAAAGCTGCTGTCTGGCTGCTGGTATGCGTCACTGAGTGGTTCCCCCAGTGTCCAGCGGGAGGGCATCACCAGTATGACCCTGGTCAACTCTGCAGCCAACCAGGAGCTTCATGAACCGGCTCTGAAACTGGTTTGTGTTGGGGTTGGCCTCCTGGGAATACAGATGGGGTTTTTGTTGTTTGTTTTGTTATTTTGCAAATAAGATACATATTTTTTGGACATTACACATTTTTACAAACCTGACACTGAAGAAAAGCTCAAGATAGTCCTGGCAGAGCTTGTATATCAAGAACACTACAGTCATTTTCCTGAACATATTGTACAAATTGTGGACTATTGCGCAACACTGTTACTATGGTCTGTCTATGACTGTTTCACTTTGTGTTTGGTCCTAAAAGGTGACCAAAACATCAACTTCACTTCAATAAATCAATTCTGGACAATCGGAGATCCTATCGATTGTCTGGGGATTTCTAAATACAAACCTGCACCTCTTTGACATGCCATACTGGAAATGATGTTCTCCACATGACCTGCAGGGACGTGCAGTTTAACTCCCTAATTTACTCTCTAATTGTTTCCACCCAGTTTTAACGAGGAAAGCTGGGAAATTGTCTTCAGTCTCTCATTGAGGAACTGGGTTTAGAGACTTGTACTTGTGCTGAGACTTAGACTTGTGAGCTTAATGCAGAGATATTATTCTATGTGAGGGAACTGACATTTTTATAAGTATTCAAAATGACCCGTAATAACTTATTTTGTTGATTTGTTGTCAACAAACTTTGGACGATTACTTTCAGAGCGTCTCAAAAAAAATGACAACACTGGAACTAAATATCTGCACAACCAAGTTCCACCTTTAGGAAAGAAAGGAGGAAGGGAGGAAGGAAGAAGGAAGGAAAGGAGGGAGAGAAGAAGGGAGGAAGATAGGAGGGAGGGAGGAAAAGAGGAAGGAAGGAAAGAAGGACAGAGGAAAGAAAGAAGGAGGGAGGGAGGAAGGAAGGAAGGGAGGAAGGAAAGAAGGAGGGAAGGAAGGAAGGAAAGAAGGAGGGAAGAAAGGGGAATGGAGGAAGTACAGACAGAAGGAAGGAAGGGAGGAAAGAAGGAACAGTCAAAACAGACGGGGTCAATCTTCCTGGACGTTCTGCTGACTCCTCTAGAAACTACCAGCATATGATCCCAGTGGAAGACTTTGGATTACCAGTAGTTTGACGTTGTAATGATGACTTTGGGACTCCAGTAGCTTCCACATGACGCTCTAACTGAGAGCACATTCCAACATTTGAGGCATGGCCGTCCGTGGTTACGGCCCACACACTGATGTTACAGTCACGTACTGTGTGAAGAATGTGAGTCACATGTTGGACCTGTACTTCTGCTGTCAGACTATGTGAGAGGTATTACTAACCCTGTCATTTTCTGTAATGATGGATTATAAACTGTCTGCCTTCAGTTCAAGCATGAGGCAAACATCCCTAGATGTATCCATGCACATATCCGGGGTTGGGTCATGGTGGCTTTGGGCTGAGCAATGAAACCCAGACAACTTTCTCTCCAGTAAAGCTCATAAGCTCCCAAGGCGTTCCCAATGCCAGCAGAGATATGTAATCCCTCCAGCATGTTCAGAGTCTCCTCCCAGTTGGACACCTCTAAAGGAAGGCATCCCTAGATCCAAATAATGGCCTTCTCTTTCAACGCTGGTAGCATGTCTTCATCTACGCCTGGCTCACCGTTAATAAGGTTTTATTCACCTAAAATGAGTTAAAGTGATGGTTCGGCGTAATTTCGACCTAGTGTCATATGCACCATGAGGTCTATCTAATCAGCGCCTCAGCCTTCTACACTTCTACAGTAGTACAAATAGGGTCTTTACTCATGAATCGATGCATTGGAAAGTTTGTAAGTACACCAGGAGTTTATTAAAATAACACTTACCTGATGGCTTTTACTCTGCTGCTACTGCTAAAGCTGGAAACATCGTCGAAATATCGCGAGATCATGCACAGGTCTTTAGATGTGCTGTGCGGGATCTCATGAGATCACATGCTATTTCCGATCGCGCAATATTTCGATGATGTATCAATGAACAAACTAAACTGAATTGCAGATAAACGATTACTTCCTGTCCTGCAGCAGCCGCTATGCTTCGTGGTTAAAGAATGAAATTAAAAAGGACTTGATGATAAAACATATTTGGTGTCACACATTCTTTCATCCTTTTCAGCTTCTACAAGTCAAGGCTTTCTCTTAATACCTGAAAAACTAAAACTAAATAAAAACTAAACTGAAACTACTAAATCACTTGTTGAACTAACTAAAACTAAACTGAAATTAAAAAAAAGCAAACTGAAAAACTAAATAAAAATAAAAACTAAAGAAAATTTCAAAACTATAATAACCTTGCTCTCCACGTGAACTTTGTTGCTCTATAATAATGTGCTGACACTTCAACATAAACACACATTGTTTTGAGACACTTGATGAATTAACTCACTCTGTTATGTTTTTCTTAGAAAGTCAGTTTAAAAAAATGCTGCTGAATGAACTTGAAGCAATCTCTATGTCATGTTTTCAATGATATAAAGTTGCGCAATCTTCCAAACAGTAATGTACACTGCATGCTGAGGTGCACATGTACACGAGGGGGTGAAAAGACATTTTTGTCCGCCCGCCTCCACCCCCCACCCCTTTTCTGCTGCCTCCACCCCTGAAACAGTGTGGGACTGATGAACAGAGATTACATAATGACAGTCTGTGAAAGTGCTGGGGAACAGAAACCTGATCGCTTTACCTCCCATTACTGTTTCTGTGAATGTACAGAGTGGAGTTATGTAACACTGCTTCATGCATGTGTGGGTGTGGTATGTATACGTGTGTGTGTGTGTTGGTGTGTGTGTGTGTGTGTGTATGTGTGTGAGGGGGTTTAAACTTTTGCTGACTGGACTGTTTTGTTGTCACAGTGAGCTATAGCGTCACTCCCTCTTTGCACAGATTGACCAACTTTCTGTACAGTATTTCTCTCTGTGTTAGTTTTGGTTTTAACCAAAATGATTCTTATGTTATTTCCCTGAAACACTGACTCTTTCCTGTCATCACATGCCGTCATCTACAACAATCTTTAGTATGCTGGAAACACGTGGACAGGCCAGCACATAACTTACCTGCCTTCAGTCATGGAAAGTAACTAAAAACATTTACTTATGTACTTAAATACACTTTTGAGGTACTTTTCCATGTGATGCTACTTTCTACTCCACTACATTTATTCAACAGCTTTAGTTACTTTTCAGATGCAGATTTGACAAAAAATGAAATAATATTGAGCTTATAAGTGCATGCGGACCCTTAACAAAAAAGATTAATGTATATTTGTGTCTATTTGTCATGTTTCAGTTCTTTAAGTTGTTTGGAGTTCCACTAAAGACACATTTCACCTCACATGGTTTTAAGTAAAACTCTACAATAGTTCATGAAATGCAAAGATTAAAGGCGACTGATTCTGCTCATTTACAGCTCTAAATTTTTATTATTGGTCCCAACATGAGCTCCAGTCTCTGATTGAAGGAAGGGAGTAAGGAGGGAGGGAGGGAGGAAGGAAAGAAAAGGAAAGGAGGAAGGAAGGAAGGAGGGAAGGAAGGAAGGAAGGAAGGAAAGGAGTAAGGAGGGAGGGAGAAAGGAAGGAAGGGAGTAAGGAGGGAGGGAGGGAGAAAGGAAAGAAGAAGAGCAAAGAAAGAGGGAAGGAGGGGAAGAACGAAGGAAAAATTAAAGATTGAGGGAGGAAGGAAAGGAGCATAGGAGGACAACAGGAGGGTTAATGTCACAAAGCTTCCTTCAACTCTACAACTTAAAAACAGAAAACATACTGCTCAGTCCCCCAAAATAGTCATAATAAATAGTAAAAAGAAGCATCTCCAGAATGAAGCCGGTGCTCTACCCTAACCCTCTGACCTGGAAAAAATCATTCATGCTCTCATTTGATCCAGACTAGATTACTGGGACTCCTTCCTTTCCTTTCCTCCTTTCCTCCTTTCCCATTGCACATAAAGCAACAATAAAAAAATCCTTCTCTGGCCTGCGACTAGTTGAGAGCGCAGCAGCTGTATATCTGACTGTCAGCAGCAGCAGATAGATCTAACATCACATCACCACCAGTACTGACTTCTCTTCATTGGCTTCCTGTTCGCTTTAGAGTTGATTTGAAGACTTTACTGATGGTTTTTAAAGCTTGTCTCGCTCTGACTCCAAGCTTTATAACAGACATGTTGACCTTGTATGAGCATCAGATCCTCAGGTGGGCTCCTCATGTATGTCTGTGTAGTACACTGTGTACTTCTGTAGTGGTGAGTGTGTCTCAACTCTGTTTTAACGCGTTATCATTGGCGTTACCAAATCATTACAGACTGCTAAATTAACCCAATACACCTACTGATGGCTTACTGGAGATTTCCACCGGGTCCGTCAGCGCTACGGTTTAGCTCTGTCCTCTGCTCGGTGTCAACTCACACCGGGAGCGTTACAGCAGCGGAGCTCTGGGAGAGAAATCTGCCTTTTAAAATGAAGTTGCCCTGTTAATACAGTAATTACAGTAGCCCAATCAAATCCGAACAAGTGGCTTTACCGTAATCTACCGTAATTACTGTAGTAGCAGCACAATTAAATCTGAATGAGTGCCTTTAGTCTACCGTAATTACTGTAGTAGCAGCACAACTAAATGGCCCGATTTTGTTAACTTGCTCAATTTTAGTTGATTTGGTAATTTTCTTTGATTTTTTTTTAATGTGATGTGTCAGTAGCTACGTAGCTAGATGGAGTCTTTATCTGTCTGTTTTATTCATGTTTGTTGCTGAAATACGACCGGGAGGCTGCACGGGTTGTTTTATTTTGAAAGACGGAAGGAAGGAATGAAGGAGGGAGGGAGGAAAAAAAGAAGGAACAGTCAAAACAGACAGGGTTTTTATCAACTGGTATTACTATTAGTGGTTAACAATGGCTAGAACTGTTTTTCTGATTTCTAAACTGGAATGATTAAAAGACTCGAGGTAAATGGAAAGCAGCATCCAACGTTGACTCAAGTGACATCACTCGAGGCAGTTTTCAGATCTCACACAAAGGTTTTTATAAACATCTGGAAATACACGGAGCTGGAAAATCAGTGTAATAAACCTGTTCTGTGATCGATCACACCTCCACTCTACTGAGAACAACAACAGCTTCATAATTGAGGTTGTATCAGGTGTCACAACAAAGACAAGACGTGAGTCAGTCATTACTAACACCCTCAGAGGAGGAAGGAGTTCACCTGCTGGTGTCGTTGCTCTGTGGTGCAACCATCGAACCTGTCCCTGGAGGAACGCCAGTGTGACAAACTAATGGGCCCACTGGGAACCCGCCAAAGCTGACAGGTCTGTTTGTGTTGAGCTGATAAAACCTGATAACTGTGATGAACCCGAAGGACAGAAGGTTAGGCAAATGAGTTTCACTTTAGCAAATAAAGTCATCCTAATTTTAGAAAAGTACACTAATAGACTTAAAGAACAGAGTCTAAGAGAGCAAAAGTTCATTAGAGATGACCACAACATTTTTACTAATACTAATAAACATTTGAAGTCACAGTTAGGTTACTCCTGTTGAAACTGGCCATTAAAAGATAGGGACTAAATCCACAGTGTTTCCACTCAGTCATTTAAAAGTAGATGATCAGCTTCTATTGAGCTTCATCAGTCTGAGTTATTATATCAAGAGATATCTGAGTACTCTATGTAGTAGTAGTAGTAGTAGTACTCTATGTAGTAGTAGTACTCTATGTAGTAGTAGTAGTACTCTATGTAGTAGTAGTAGTAGTAATAGTAGTATTTCCAGTGTGTTTAGCATCATATCTCCTCTTAGTGTTTCCTGTTGAGCTGTGGTGTAGTATATATAGTATATATAGTATATATGGTATATATAGTATATATAGTATATATATGTTGAGCTGTGGTGTAGTATATATAGTATATATAGTATATATGGTATATATAGTATATATAGTATATATATGTTTCTCTGTGGTGTAGTATATATAGTATATATAGTATATATATGTTTCTCTGTGGTGTAGTATATATAGTATATATAGTATATATATATATATGTTTCTCTGTGGTGGAAGTATAGTAACAAAAAGACTTTGCTAGTAAAAACACTGTAACGTTGAAACATAGAAGATGAAGATTTGACTCATTTGGACGCTGAAGCTTCATATTAGCTTCACATCAACTTTTAAATCCATGTTTCCACAGAAGGAGGACTGTGGATTTAGTCCTCCATCACTTCCATTGTAAACATGATGAAGGATCTAATGGTCAGTATGAACAGGAGGAATCATTACAGAGAGATAAATTGCTTTATTGATCATTTAGGTTCCTGAATATTGTTTTAAAACTGAAACCTTTAACTTGTGACGCTGTAAAAATAAAATGTCACCATTGCAGCCTCAGTCGTTGCACCACAGCCATAAACGTCAAAATACTGTCATAAAAATGGATTATGATCTTTGTTGTGAGCAGACAGTGTTTCTATACCTGGTCCCTTCAGTGGCTCTAAATGAAAACAGGAATATAAGACTCCCGTGAATAGCACACAAATAACTCAGGGGAGACAAAGCTGAGGTGACCAGAGGACACTGACATGATGTGTTATCGCCATGGCAACGCTGAGGACACCAGTCTGCTTCTTTATTTCTTGTGTGAAGCAAATGCTAATGTTTGAGCTCAGCAGCAAGTTTGTACACACACACAGAAAGACACAAAGACACACACACACACACACACACACACGCACACACACACACACACACACACACGCACGCACGCACACACACACACACACACACACACACACACACATACACACACACACACACACACAAAGTTTGCTGAACTTAGATAATATTTCTGTGAACTTGACGGTTTCAAATAGCTGATAAAACAAGCTGCTGTTGCTTCACGTTCTGTTCAGAAAGGAACAGAGTCAGACATGCTGCGGTTTGGTATTATATAACACATGCAGGACATATGCAGCAGGTCACACACACACACACACACACACACACACACACACACACACACACACATACAAACATACATTATGCAACTGATGTCTTTATGGCCGCATTGTCAGAGCTTTATTACATTCTGACATTTTTAATAACATTATTTTATGACATTATATGCAGTTATATGATAATCAGTTTCACTATGATAACAAACACTCTCTCACACACACACACACACACACACACACACACACACACACACACACACACACACACACACACACACACAGCAGAAACGTGATATGAGCAGGTACATTTTGTTCTGCTGAGCTGCTTCCTCTCGATTTCTGTTGTTATCTACAGTTAAACAGCCTCACTGGAACACACTCCTCACAAGACCAAGGATCGAAGACACACACACACACACACACACACACACACACACACACACACTACAGTCATAATAAACTGGTATCATGCAACAGAAATTGTGTTTATATTGCTACCACATTGTTTTTCCCCAATTACATTATCTGCCTTGTTTTATGTCTTGTAAGGTTTCCTTGAGCACTTTGAAAGGCGCCTTTATAAAAATGCATCATTATTATTATTATTATTATTGTATTGCATTATACTTCATTATACTGCATGAATGAAACAATAAAACACATCATACCTTGTGTTGAAAGTCACTTCAGACTTTTTCTGAACTAAGCCGAGATCACGATCTAACCTAAACCGAGTCTAAATATTAACATTAATGGTAAATGGACTTTGCACTTACAGTATATATCCACTATAAGTGCTTTACACTACATGCCAACATTCACTCATTCACACACACATTCATACACTGATGGCTGCCATGCAAGGTGTCAACTATGGCTGTTACACCAGATAAAAGACAGAGACTAAATGTGTTAATGGGTTTCTTTTTTTTTTTTGTGAACAACTTTTTTATTGCTTTTAAAGGAAAACAAATACAGCAGTCCGATAGAAGTAAAAGGTCCATATTTATTAAGTCAATGTATGTGTTAATCCAATGATGGGGCTTGGTAACTGTATGTGGAGGTTTCCAGCATCTTTTTGGCAGCAGTGATACCCGTTAGAAGAACACATCTTTTCCAGCATGTCAATTTTAATGAGGTGGTATCATTCAGGAGTAACACAATGGGAGAACATGGTACATGGTGACTTCCAGTATATTAGATAAAGTAGAACAGACCTCACCCCAAAAAAAGCTTCACATCCTTGCATTCCCAGTACATATGTTTATATGAGCCTATAAGTCCTCCTCGGAGTGAGGTAAGTCCTGTGGATATAATTGAAATGGATCTGTTGATGGTTTGGGTTTTTAGAAGCAAAGACAATCGAGGACCAAATCTTTTCTCAGTTCCTCCGATGTAGTGCTCCATTTCGTGTTAATGGGTTTCTGATGAAGGACTCAGCTGGTATCAGGATCACTTTAAGGATACTTGGATTGGTGCTGGTATCATCATTATTAACAATACCCAGCCTACCAGCCCAAAGTACCAACCTCCTCCTGTGTGTCTGTATACATGCTGCCTTTGGCCTCATAATTCATCCCTTTGATATTTACTATCAATGTTAAGCTGATAAAACACTGTTGTATCCGTCTTTTAATCATGATAACTGTATGCTCACTGCAATAAAGAATTGGCTCAATGTTCTACAACTCAACTCTTAACAATAAAACATTACTTTTATTATTGTTATGCAATGTTAAGATATTGTTATGCAGGAATGTTAATATTAGATTTGATGTCAGCCTCCCTGTGAAATCAGAATCAGTGTCTTCCTCTGCTACTTGATGTTATTGTACATGAACTGAAGTCCGATCGTGAGGATTTGTGACCTGAGCTTCTCTGTATCGAACCACGAGGCAGCGAAACATGTTCACACACACACACACACACACACACACACACACACACACACACACCTGTTTTTGTTATTTTACCAACTAGGATATTTCCGTTCTTTTGAGTCGTTGTTGTCAAAACACTGAGGAAAAAATCTGCCAAGTAACCTGGGAGATAATCCTGTACACACACACACACACACACACACACACACACACACACACACACACACACACACACACACACACACACACACACACTCTCTTATATCCTCTACAGAAGCTGGACTCACACAGATTAAACAGCAGCCTTTTTCCTTAAAAAAACAACAACAAAAAACCCCAATTGAACACTTCTGACCTTTAAAACTATACTCATGAGGACATTGTTTTGACATAAATCCCATTAACACTGTCTCACTTCATGCATCTGGCAGTTCGGACAGCCTTACGATCTCTAACAAGCCATCTGTCCTCTCTCTTGTGCATGTTAAGAATGAACGCTTATTCCAATGAAGCTACACAGAAAACAACACATGAAGCTTAGCGAAAGGTCAGACAGGAAGACTTCCTCTGTGTTTCATGTCCTGTAGTCTGTAGTTTTATTACTCAGCCTTCAGTCATTCTGATCTCTCTCACAGCTCATCATTTCTTTGCTGTCATTTCTCGGACATCTAATCTTCTTGATGCCGTTTTGCACCACTCACCACCCAGTCTTCAGATTCATCACTTCATCACTTCATCATCCTCATCAGTTTGAGCAGAAGTCAGATTTTAGTCGACTATTACTGTGTGCTCTCCCTCTCCTCTTTATTTCTCCTTTATCTCTCTCTTCTCCTTCTCTCTCTCTCTCTCTCAACCCCAACCGGTCTTTGCAGATGGCCGCCCAACTAGAGTCCAGTTCTGCCTGATGTTTCTTCCTGTTAAGTGCTGCTCATGTGGGAATGTTGGGTCTCTCTAAATCAATCAAAGAGTCAAAGAGTACGGTCTACACCTGCTTTTGTTGTCGTTGTGATTTGGCACGAAATAAAGATGAATTGATTGATCAGTAATCAGCCACCATCAGCCATCTAGCTTGGTCTATCTTGGTGCTGCTCAGGATTCAAACAATCTCCCTGCAGAGTCCAAGCCCCACTAATAATAATCTTTTATTTAAAGGCACATTTCAAAGCACTCAAGGACACTTTACAAGGCTCATATAACACAACAACAGTACATCAAACAAAATAAATCAGGTGACATTTAATGCAAAGATAAAGAATAAATATGAACGTGACTTCAAAGTGCATTAGTACAATAAATAAACAAGAATGAAGATTGCATAGTTAGTGGGAGACAGAGTATGCCACTCTGAATAGGTGCGTTTTCAGGCGGGATTTAAAGGAGGAGACAGAGTCAGGAGTGCGAATGTCTGATGGGAGAGAGTTCCATAGGCGGGGGGCAGATCGGCTGAAAGCTCTTGACCCCATGGTGGTTAAGTTGGCAGATGGAGTGAAGAGCTGGTTAGCAGAGGAGGATCGGAGAGTTCGAGAAGGTGTGTAGATGTGAATAAGTTCAGAGAGATATGATGGTGCCAGGTTGTGAAGGATCTTGAATGTGAGGAGTAGAATCTTAAAGTCAATGCGGGATTTGATAGGGAGCCAGTGAAGTTGCTGCAGGGCAGGAGTGATGTGTTCAATAAAGGGAGTTCTGGTTATGATACGAGCGGCTGCATTCTGTACCAGTTGGAGTCTGTGAAGAGATTTCCACAAAAGACCAAAGAGGAGAGAGTTACATTAATATCATCTGTATAGTAAACAATTCTTTTTACTTCATTCTCTGGTCTCTCCTGATTGAAATGTGATTGTACAGAAGGTAATAATAATAATAATTAAAGCTACAAGCAGCGATGAACTGGCCCTCGCCACCCCATGCATGTCGGTTTACAGATACAATAAGGCTTCGTGCTGGTCAGGCCCTAATGAAGTCCAGTTAGGTTGGGAGGTTTGAACTATCTTGATGACTCCCCCTACTTCATCTGTCAACTAGGCGGTTTGGAGTAGGCAGTCAAAGGCAGCGTCCAGGTCTCCTATTAATTTGAGTCTCATAGATAAACATACATAAAGCAGGACATCATCAGCATAGCAACGATAACAGATCCGCACTGATGCGTAATGTTTCCTAAAGACAGCGTGTGTAGCTGGTATGAGGAGGTATGATCCTTTGTTTGAACCGAAACGAGCTCTAAATGTTGATGTGGCATTTCTCCGCTGATCTCTCGCTCTTTGTGATCGAGTGGATCATGGATCAGGGTCACAGCAGGGAGCAATCTCGTTTCGGTGACACAACAACAACAACAGAGAGCCTGAAGATCATCCAGCCAATCAGACGTATGTGTGTTTGTTTGTGGATATAAAGTGCTGCTTGAAAGTCTCTGAACACTTTACAGTTTTCTCTATTTCTGAATCAATACGACCTGAAACATGATTAGTCATAAAACTAGATAAAAGGGAACCCAATTAAACAAATGAGACAAAAACATTCAATGTAGTTATTTATCTATTGAGGAAAATCATTACATTTCCTGTTTATGTATAACCCTTTCTGTGACCCTCTTTCACAGCAATAACATTTCTGGTAAGTGTTTGTCATCCCTGTTCATCAGCTTGGAACACTTTCATCCCAATTCTCCTTGGGATCGGACCTTCCACAGTATTTCTGTTGAAATGAGGTCAGGACTTTGACTCAGCCCGTTCCAAAACACGAACTTCCTTTTACCGTAACTATTCTTCGGTAGAACAACTTGTGTATGCCATTGTGTTTTTTTGTTCATGACCCACTTTCTTTTGAGGTCATGGACAGATACCTTGACATTTTCCTGTACAATTTGCTGGTACAACCCAAAACTCAAGGCTTTATCAGCGATGGCAAGCTGGCAAAACAGACCCAAACTATGATACCACTACCACCAGAGGTTCTTATGTTTGAATGCAGTGTTTGATCATTGCCAACAACAACAAAATGCTTCTCATTCAAGCTGTAAAGTTTGAATTTGGTCTAATTTTCCCGTCGCCTTCTAGATTATCCACGTAGTCTCGACCAAACCGTAGACGGCAGCAGTGTTATTTTTGGGGAAGTTGTGGCTTTCTCTGCCATTTACTCCTGATGGTGGACTATAGTCACTGTAAGACAGGCCTTTAGTTTCCTAGATGTTACCCTAGGGTCCCTGACTATTACACACCTGCGGTTGGTGTGATCTTTGTCGTCCAACCATTCCTGTGGAGGGTAACACTGTTGTTGGACGTCTTCCAATTCTGCACAACCTGCCTGATAGTCGACTGGAATAAAACTGGAATGCTAATCTACTTTGAATAAAACAAGATCGACAAGATGAACCAAACTTAACAACCAAACCAAACCAAACAAAATATAATCAAGAAAAACAAACAATCAAATGAGTGTAGTGGACTGAAAACATTTCTGTAGAAGTTCAGACAAATCAATCAAAATACAAACATCAGACATCAGTCACATCTTTAAAGTGAATAAATGACTGATAAATAAAATCCAGAACAATACATGACTCTGATAAACACTTTTATCTGTTAGCATTCATGAAAAACTGATTCAGTTGGACATTTATGATCAGAGTTGAATCATCTGTTTTTTTTATTCAGCTGCTTTTCTTTGTCTCCATTTATATCAAAAACAAAGCAAGGACAAGCAGAGCATCATGGGAAATACTCCAGGGAGAAGGAGGGGTATTACACACACACCTAATCTGTTAGGAGCGATTAAAGAGTGTGTGTGTCCCCTCCCTCTTGTTATTGTTTTATGCCGCCTCAGTGGGTGATATAAAGACTGTGTGTGTGTGTGTGTGTGTGTGTGTGTGTGTGTGTTCATGTGAAGATAATCCTCCGGCTCAGTGTGAGGGAGCGGTTGGCTGGCAGTCACTGATTTACAGCTCTGAAGGATAAACTCATACGATAATAAAGATTAAGATGTTTACATGACACTGAGTCAGTTGTTTCTTGAAGTGCTTCATAGCAACATGTTTGTGTTCCAGTGACGGCGCCCTCTAATGGCCGTAGTAAATATGAAGGGAGTACAGGGAGGAAATCAGGTGACATTAATTATTATTATGTTACAAAGTCCATGTAAGGAGGAGTCGCATGGATTCATCAACCAAATATGGACCGAATCCAAACCTGAACCCTGTGGAGCTGTGATGTGTTCACTGTCATCACATCCAGTCTGTGATTATTGCCACTGACCCTGCAACTCATTTTAGAGAATTTTCAGATTATTTTGTTGTTGTCCATTTGGTCCGTTGTTCTCCAAAAACAACAACTAAACAAAAAAACACATCAATGAACCACATGGCAGCACTGAGCAGCCAAGTATCACCAGAGAATGAATGGGGGCCAATGGAGCTGTATGTGACTTTTATGGGGTGAGAGCATTTTTTCTGCCAGTTTTCATGATGTTTTCGGGAAAAGCAGTAGAGACCATAGATGTAGTTCCATTAGATTAGATTTTATGCAGCTTTTTCGTAGTGAAATACTTTTCTGTAAGAATTTGTGGCTCTATTTTACACCACTGATAATCACCATGGACCACAACACTGCTGGAACAAATAGCGTCTGATGCAGCACATGCACGTTTTTGTTTTGTTTTGACTGCATTGCACCCTAGACTGCGGACGCCATCAAAGAAGAGTGTTTTGTCACCATCAGTCCTAAACCAACCAAACATAGATAATAGATAAATGTCAAGAAGTGGCCTTAGCAGCAGGAGACCGCTGTTCGCTTCCGGCTGCCAACTGTGAGACGGGAGCTTTTTAATCTACGATTGCTGTTGTGTTTGCTATTGCCATGGCGATGAAGTCTTCCTAACTTTAAGAATGTAGTCATTTTAACCCACAACATGTTTAAAGTGACCATTTTAACCCAAATTATGATCTTTCTCTAACCCTAACCAAGTGGTTTTTACACCTAAACAGCATCGTCACATCAATAAAACATCGTTATTTTGATTCCTAACATGGCGCCATGCTTATTACACACTTTGGAGAGTTTGATCATGTTAGTTTGTTTGAAACTGCTCCAACGTCTAGGCAGACACCACTGAGCATGTGCAGGAACAACACAACCTCCTGACTTTCTACTGCAGTATTTGAGAAGCAACGCTGGTTTTCTGGAGGAGTTAATGAGAGATTGTGATTCTTTTAGTCTCTGAAGTGTTCTTAGTTGGGTCTTTCCAGTGTTTTTAAGTGTGGACAGTCAAACGTGGTACAACTGGTACAGCCGGCAATCACTTTACTCCCGACAGGATCTACTTGACCTGGCTCGGTTTTCAAAAGATGCCGAAACAAGACATGATGACGAGAGACGTTGGCGGACTCGAGCCGGAGTAAAAAGAAACAGGAGGAGAGAGAGAGAGAGAGAGAGAGAGAGAGAGAGAGAGAGAGGGAGAGAGAGAGCACAGAGATTTTAAACCAACCTTGTACCATCTATCGTCATGGGAAACGTCTGCACTCGTCTTTTCAGCGACGTTACTGAAGGACGATTCACCAGCATCAGCGGCTTCCTGATGATACGAGCGGACAAGGAGACTGTTTTCCATTGGATCTATCTATCTGTCTATCTATCTGTCTATCTATCTGTCTATCTATCTATCTATCTATCTATCTATCTATCTATCTATCTATCTATCTTAAAAAACTAAAGAATAAACTTGTAACCTCTGCCGTCTGCTTTTTTTTAATGCATCCTCTGAACTCTCACCGAGTTTATTTCTGTTTGTTGTAGACTCATAAATCAGAGGTGTGGCTGTCAAGGCTTGATTGAGAGAGGCTGCTGCTGCAATATCAGGAGTCATTTGCATTGTGGAATAAATAGAATAAACAGCTGAAGAATCCTGGTTTGTGTAAGTTGTCGTTGAATCATTGAAATGTTTTGTGGGACTTTGTGAAGCTCATACTGTGCAGGACACTCCAAAATGAAGCGAATCAGCTGATCGATCAGTCGCAGCTGTGTGGAGAAATAGATCAAACATTACGTGTCAGTTTAAATCTGCCTGTGTCCTGCAGCTGATCTTCACTGCAGGAGTCTCTGACCTGCAGATCTGGACTTCGTCTCTGTTTGCTCGTCGGCGGGCGATGCACTTGTGGCAGTCAGTTACTATTTCTGAGAATCTCCTCCCTCCCTCCTCCTCCTCCTCCTCTCTCTCTCTCTCTCTCCCTTTCTCTCTGTCTCTCTCTCATTAAACCTAAAGACTTAATGTTGTTGTTGTTGTTGAGTCTGAAGCACACGTGGACTGAAGTGACAGAGGTGGAGGAGGAGAGTGTAAGAGAAGCCGAAACACATTCTCACAGTAATTGAATATTTTCTCATACAGCTGCAGGCTACTTGTTGACTCTTCACTGTCTTCATCCACATCTTATATAATGAACCTTTTAGAGGGTTAATGTTTACTGTTCTCATTAGTTTATGGTAGTTTGGTTGATCCAAGGCTCAGATCTAAAAACATGCATTTGTTCCAGGAAGAGAAGGAATGTGCAGCTGGTCCAGTCACCTGTAGTCGTGTTATTTGTCTAACTTTTTTATCATCTTTTATATTATGTTGTAGTGTTGCTTTTACTTAGTTCATTAAAGCACTGAAGCATTGAGCCCAAGACTAAATTAAGGCTGAGTATTCTTCATCAAAGCTTATTATAATTTATTGCATCCACATATAAACACATTTATAAAAAAACAGGCAGGGAGAGAGAGAGAGAGAGAGAGAGAGAGAGAGAGAGAGAGAGAGAGAGAGAGAGAGAGAGAGAGAGAGAGAGAGAGAGAGAGAGAGAGAGAGAGATAGAGAGAGAGAGAGAGAGAGAGAGAGAGAGAGACAGAGACAGAGATAGAGAGAGAGAGAGATATGGACCTGTTGCCCTCTGATATTTGGTCAACTGTCACCTCATGAGCCATTTGGCGTTCAGCCTTGACTCGCCCCCTCATTTTTCAGCTACACACACACACACACACACACGTAGTGAGTTCATCCTGGAAAAGTGACAAAATATAAAGTCAGCATGTGGACCACAAAATGTTTATGACATGTTCTGCCTATCTGCAGCTCTATATTTATCTTAACTGGAATATCTTTGCAGGATTTCCAGTTAAAAACTCCTTATTTATCTTGTACTGGTCCTTTATGCAGCCGCTCAGTTCAGCCTCTGTCTATTAACAGACTGTTTCAGCTCCTGTCTCTTTAAGAACTTCTTGTTTTTTTTGCAGTCACAGCTTTTTTTCGATCACTATTATTTAGTCTTTCTTTAACTTTAAACACTTTATAATTGCCATGTGTCGTCCTCGCCGGGTCAAATTGACCCCGTCTGTTTTGACTGTTCCTTCTTTCCTTCCCTTCTTCCTTCCTTTCTCTCCTCCCATCCTTCCTTCTTTCCTCCCTCCATCCCCTTTTCTTCCTTCTTTCTGTCCTTCCTTTCTTCCTCCCTCCTTTCCTTCCTTCCTTTCCTTCCTTCCTCCTTTCCTTCCTCCCCCCTTTCCTTCCTTCCTTCCTCCCTCTTTTCCTTCCTCCCTTCCTTCCTTCTTCCTCCCTTCCTCCCTTGACTTGAGGACAACAGGAGGGCTTAAGTAAAAACTCTGTTGTTGCATGCTGTGCAGCGTTTTGCACAATCATTAAACATCATCGTCACATTGTGCAGACTAAGTGGCCTTGGAACTTGAATTATTGTAAATGTGCCAATGAGAGGCGGGCTGCAGTACCTCCAATGATCCCAAACTGAGCAAACAGTGAGTGAGGGTCAGCCGGCATCGATCCGTCCCGTGTCCACACAGACGACCCGAGCTGATGCTATTTCTGTCCCTCGAACCCGTCTGTGTTCCTTCTAGGAAGCTGGCGGCCGGTCACAGCTGAAGGTTCACGCTGCTCAGATGCTGAATATAGAAGCTGAGCACAGTTTACAACGTGATGCTGCAAAGTCCATGCTTCTTCTTTGGTTAGTTTGCAACTTTAGTCGGGTTACAGAGGAGCGTCCGCCCGTGTCTCTACATCTCTCTGATGTTCTTCAGCAGAGTTCATTACGTAACCTGACTTTGATGAAAATACATATTAGATTTATAGCTCATTTTTTCAGGCATTTAAATTATTTTGACTTTAAGCATTTTTTACTGTGATAACGGAATGACATCATCATGTTCGGAAAATGCAATACAGTCCTTTAACTTTTACATACTGTTCCATTTTTTACATTTTAGAGCTGTAAAAACACTTTATACACATTTCTTTTAGGCAGACTTTTCCTAATGTGAGCCACTGTACTCAAAAATCAGCATTAAAACATGTTGTTGTAATCATCATATTCTATCAAATGTTCACCTGGACCATTAAATAGTGATTCACGAGCAAGGAACACATCACCAATGGGATACGATTTAACAGATTTATTGACAGAATGAATGAATGAATGTGCATGAATGGTGAAGCGTGGTCTTCGTACGGAGATCTGGATGCGGTGTGGGGAGGTCGAATGAAGGATCCGCCGCTGCGCCCGGGCAGCGACGAACCCCCTAGGAACCTGTGAGAGAGGATAGAAGGACAGAAGAGAGGGGAGGGAGGGTGGGGGAGAAACACGAATGCAAGCGAACGAGGGGGCAGCTGGTTAGGTCTGTTTATATAGGAGCCGGAAGGGTTGTGATTGGTGTGTGTTCCCGCTCCCGAAACTGCGCTTGTCAAGCTTCGATTCACGAGCAAGGAACACATCACCAATGGGATACGATTTAACAGATTTATTGACAGAATGAATGAATGAATGTGCATGAATGGTGAAGCGTGGTCTTCGTACGGAGATCTGGATGCGGTGTGGGGAGGTCGAATGAAGGATCCGCCGCTGCGCCCGGGCAGCGACGAACCCCCAAAAAACCTCCAATTATTTAAGGCGTGCTTGTGCGGATCTTAGGTCGTTGAGGTCTGAGCGGATATATCGATGGTATGTTAACGAGGCCCAACGGCCCATGATTTGAATGAAGTGCTCGGGTATGCCGTTACGGGATGCTGAAGTCGCGGCACCGATCCTAAAGGAGTGCCCGGAGTAATGCGTGGGTGATAAACCGGACAAAGACAGTATTTGGCGTAAATGATGATGGAACCAGGACCGAGTGGTTATTTGACCGGATTCGGATATGAAAAGAGGGTGAGATAGAGGTGTGCCGTGGGATTTTCGGTAGAGAAGATAGTTAGAAAGGATGGCGAATGGATCTGAAGAGGAATAGTTTTTAAAATAGAAGACGGGAGTAGGGTGGCCGGATTGATTAGTTTTTGTTATCTTCAGATGGAGTACTATGGTATCGTCAGAAAACAATGATAAGTCGGAGATGCACGCATGACGGCACGGGTCGAAGTGGGATGATGATGCGGTGAACTCTGAGCATCTGAGGAAACCGTAAAAGGCTAAAACGAACATAGCTTCGAGGGTCAGGGCGATGTGAGGAGTTTGGTAACCGGAGCGAATAGTGTTTATGCAAGCGGACATTAGTTCAGCGGTAAGAGGAAGCCGTTTAGGAGGTTTGGCTGGTTCTTGGCGGAGGAGACCGGAGAGAAGGGACTTTACTTGGGGATGGTTTAAGGCTGGGCTGGGAGTACCGGTGATGAGTTTAGAGAAGAAACTAATGCCGCTGAGGTAGGATTTGATGGTAGAGGTTCTTATCCTCAAGACAGAATGAGAATAAGTGACGTAGCAGATTACGGTGGTGAGATCAAATGAGGGGAAAATTATGTTATGTCGGTTATGAAATTGATGAAAATTATTCCAGGCTGTCCAGTATGAGGAGAGTGTTGCGGGTGATAGACTGTTAATGATGTGCTTTTGAGATTCGATGATCAGGGGTACCAGAGATGGATTTATACGTTGAAAGTCAACGCTGAATACGGAGGAACCGGAGTCGGCATCGGGTCGGCGTTCGGAGCCAAGTTTCTGAACTTCTGAAATAGGAAGCGAGAGAGAGAGTCAGCTATAGCATTATGGTGACCTGGGACGTGGGCAGCACGGAGGATGTATTGGTGGGTAACGGAGTGCCATGTGAGGCGACGCATGAATGGCATGATTGAATTAGAGTTGGAACGACCTTTGTTAATGATATCGACTACTGACAGATTATCGGTGTGTATGAGGATGGATTTTTTGGACCATTCGTGTCCCCATAAGACGGCGGCAGCTACTATAGGGTAGATTTCGAAGAGCGCGGAGGAAGCGACCTCGCAATTGTTCGTGATCTCTGGGGGCCATGAAGAAGCGAACCATCTACCGTTAAAGAAACCCCCAAAACCGGCTGAGGGAGCGGCATCGGTAAAGAGCTGGATATCGAGGGAATTAGTTAATTGATCGTCATAGAAGAAAGAAATACCGTTCCAGTTTGAGAGGAGATGGAGCCATAAGCGCAGCTCGGCGAGACAAGATGGGTTTAGTGAGACGGATGACAGGAGCGACGGTACTGATGAGGCGATAGACAGAAGGTGGGAAATGAATGCCCGACCCTGTGGGATGATGCGTAAGGCGAAGTTAAGGTGACCGAGGAGTGAGAGTAGTTGTCGTTTGGTGCAAGATGGGGCCATGAGGAAGTTGGAAATGAGAAGACAGATACGTTTAAGCTTCTCGATGGGGAGGGACGCTTGGAACGAGTTAGTATCGAGCGTGATGCCCAAGAACTCTAGTGAAGTGGACGGGCCCTCCGTTTTCTCCGCCGATAGTGGGACGCCAAGGTCGGCAAACACAGCGGTCAGTGTGGTTATGCCGGATGCGGGAGGAGAAGAGGGTGGGCTGATGAGCAGAAAATCATCTAGGAGATGAACCAGGAATTGGATGCCGTGATTATTACACAATATCCAGCATAGGGCTTCTGATAACGTGTCGAACAGTTTGGGACTACTTTTGCAGCCGAAGGTGAGTCTCACTGCGAAGTAGTAAGCGCCTCGCCATTTTACGCCGAAAAACCTCCAGAAATCAGGGTGGATAGGGAGGACTTTAAAAGCACTGGTGATGTCGGTTTTTGAAAGCCATGAATTTTTGCCTGCAAGCTTAATGAGAGCGATAGCGTGGTTTATTGTAGCGTAATGAAGTGAGTAATCTTCGCTAGGGATTAGGCTGTTAACGCTGGGGACGCTGGTGCCGTGCGGAGCGGAGAGATCAATGATGATCCGCTGCTTGCCTGAGTATTTTCGGGTAGCTATGCCGAGGGGGCTGATGCGAAAGGTAGGGAAGGGAGGTTGAGAGAAGGGGCCGATCATGAAGCCTTGCTCGATCTCTTTAGAGAGTAGGCGATCGACGGAGCTAGGGTCGTTGATGGCTGATTGCAGATTATTACATTCAAATGATACAGATGGTTCAACTGATATACCGGGGTGGAAGCCTTCCTTGAAACCGGTAACAAGAAATTCGACAAAAGCGGGATCAGGATGGTGACGGAGAGCAGCTTTCAGTGCCATGATATTGATAGGTGTTGAGGGGTGCTTACCTGACTTGATGGAAGTAGGATTATGCGGGCAAGCAGACCTGGCATGTCCACCGCCGCAGAAAGAGCACACGTGGAGGTAGCGGCATTGAGACATTTTACACCCCTCTTCGTTAAAGTTGTTGCAAATTGTACGCCCGCCTTGGTGTAGGATAGGTCTGCCCCTCTTGTCCACACCATTAATATTGGGTGAAAAGAGGGGGCGATTAGGTGCGACTGGCCTGGGAATAAGAGTCGCAGGGGGGGCTGGTGATGGTATATGGGGAAGAGCATAACTCCTGGTCGGATTATGTTGAATATTAATCTTGGCCGGGATAGAGCAGGTGGATGCGGGATGGGAAGGTGCGCCGCAAAGGCTACAAGGCAGAGCGGCGCGGGCGGCAAAGATCCGACAATAAGTCTCTGTGTCTAGTGTGCCCCAGTATGTAACCTCATTAAATTGTTGGAGGCGGGCTGCTGCTTCGGAGGCAAAGTGGATGTGATATTGGTAGAATCCGAAATCACCAAAACGGAGTGCCAAATTGAGGACGATTGACATATAGTCGTCCAGTTCTTGGCGTCGTGCCGGAAACCTGGAACAGAGGACGTCTCTGTATAGAGAAAATGTGTATGCAAATTCTGTGGGATTAAGTTCCCTGAAACCGGAGGATGATTTGTGGTGGAAACACCTTACTGTATCATCGGTTTGTCTATCGACCGGATTTTGGTGGAGGGAGGGAAGGAGTAATAAGGCTAGGTCGATGTAATTACCGTCTAATATTTGTTTTCTTAAGTTGGTGGGAACGGGCGATGGACGGGAGACGAGGGATGCGGGGGGACGTGTAGCTGGATTGGCTGTAAGCAGGGTGAATCTTGCAGAATTGTGTGGTGCGGGAGGGGCCGGCAGCCCGGTGCCGGTGACCTGGCTGGGTTGAAATGGCTGCCCGTGAAGTAGGTCGGCGTGGGAGGCTGGCATCCCGGTGCCAA
>JAJDFG010000326.1:182500-185000 GCA_021039105.1 Scomber colias
CTTCCTTCTTTCCTTTTCTCCTGTCCTTCCTTCCTTCCTTCCTCCTTCCTTCCTTCCTTCCTTCCTTCCTTCCTCCTTCCTTCTTTCCTCCGTCCTTCCTTCCTTTCCTTCTTCCCTTCCTTCTTTCCTTTCCTCCTGTCCTTCCTTCCTTCCTTCTTTCCTCCGTCCTTCCTTCCTTCCTTTCCTTCTTCCCTTCCTTCTTTCCTTTCCTCCTGTCCTTCCTTCCTTCCTTCCTTCTTTCCTCTCTCCTTCCTTCCTTCCTTTCCTTCTTCCCTCCCTTCTTTCCTTTCCTCCTGTCCTTCCCTCCCTTCTTTCCTTTCCTCCTGTCCTTCCTTCCTTCCTTCCTTCCTTCCTTCCTTCCTTCCCTCTTTTCCTTGACTCAAGGACAACAGGAGAGTGAAGTTCAAGCTTTATTTCTTATGAACATGACAGATGATGATCTTACTGACTTCCTGCAATACATTTTTATGATCAGATTATTAATAATCATCATCAGAAGTCTGAGAGAAGAGAAACAGTAACCTGAAGATCATATAAATGTTTACACACCTCCTCCCTTCCTTCCTTCCTTCCTTTCCTTCTTACCTCCCTTCTTTCCTTTCTTCCAATACAACTGTTAATCATTCATTAACCATAAAACAATAAATCCATACAAACAACTATCAAACAATAAAAACACAAACACACTGAACAAAATGTCCTAACTTCAAATGCACACACATACACACACACACACACACACACACACACACACACACACACACACACACACACACACACACACACACACACATGCACACACAGGAGTCTTTGAGACGCTGTAGTAAACATTAACACGTTTTCTGGACACACACACACACACACACACACACACACACACACACACACACACACACAGTTTACAGTAGCAGAGTTACGTCCCTGCCTGTGCTGTGATTGGCTGTTGTTCCTTTAACCTCATTGGTCGGCTGAGTAGCTGTAGTAGAGAAAATGTGTGTGAGCCGCATGTGATGCAGTCATACAGCACAGTTTGTCTTCAGTTATCATGATCTGACACACACACACACACACACACATACACACACATACACACACAGACACACACACACACAAACACACACACACACACACACACACACACACACACACATTTATCCCTACATGTATTATTTCTGTATTTTTTAGACTGAAGCACAAATAAAACCCTGATAATTAATGTGTTTGTTCCTCTTAAAGGAGCGATGTCACATTTCTGTGATATCACAGGGTCAACGAGGTGAACGTGTAAGAATCCTCCCTTTCTTTCTTTCTTTCTTTCTTTCTTTCTCTCCTCTAACTTCGTGTTCTTTCTTTCTCTTCTTCAGCCTTTATCTTTGTTTCTTCTCTTTCTCTTTTCTTTCTTTCCTTAGTCCTTTATCTTTCTTTCTCTCTCTCCTTTAACGTCTTGTTCTCGCTCTTTGTTCTTTCTTTCTTTCTTTCTTTCCTCCTACTTCTTATTCGTTCTTTCTTTTTCTTCTTCATCCTTTATCTTTCTCTTTTCTTTCTCTCTAGGTGGATAAAACATTTAATATTTATCATTCTTTTGTGGTTACACCATTTGACATTTTCAGGAGCATTCAGTCTTACTTTTGGTAAAAAATGGTGCAAATGTCATTTCAAATGATATAAATGCCATTTAAGAGTTTTTGTGATCAAGGCCCAAAACACACACACACACACACACACACACACACACACACACACACACACACACACACACACACACACACACAATGTTTGCACCATGTTTGGTTAAAATGTAGTATCTTGTAATCATCCACAGGTTAAACTGCAGGTTGAACCTTTAACATGTGTTAGGGTTAGGGTTTTAACATGTGAAAGGATGATTTCTTTGCAGCAGAGACGTTTGACTCCAACCAGATGTGAGGATCCTCCTAAAATAACAGACCTCAGCAGACCCTCTGACCTGCCAGACCTCTACAGGCCAGAGACCCTCACAGTAATTATTAGGTGTCAGTAGATTGAAAGTGTAGTGAACAGTAGCAGGAACAGACATCATGTAACATTTACTATCTAAGACAACATGTTTATTTATTTATAAATGTATTTATTTATTTATTAGTTACCTGCGTTGTTCAGTCCACATCTTTACAAGCTACAATTCATTTAACACACAAAGACAAGACAGCTCACGTATCGATCACATCAAAACAGTAACGACAGGCATCACATGAGGATCGTTTTTTTTCACTGTTTCATTGTGTAGTTTGGATGTGATGATGTCATCGTGTGTAAATGTGCTGCAGATACACACAGGTTTGGTTCTTGTTTGTGTTTGAATGAGTAAAGTATTAAAGTATTCAGGACATTAATCAGGATGTGATCACTGAATGTTTCCTGTGTGGATGCAGCTCCTGTCTGCTGCCACAAGGGGGCAGCACCTGTATGTGAGATTTTACATGAATCTGTTGGGGCCCCCCCGCAGCTCATTCATCATTTA
>JAJDFG010000326.1:190000-245000 GCA_021039105.1 Scomber colias
ATTCACAATAACAATGAAACAATATTGGATCTTTTACTACCAAGTGTATCATCAAAACACATTTTTCATTTCATTGACTTTAAACTCAGTATGATGAAGATGTCTTTTCTTTTCTTTTCTTTGTTTTTCCTCTTTGTATTTGTTGCTGTGTTGCTTTTATGTTATTGATTGTTCAGCACTTTGGTCAGCTGCTGCTTTACAAATAAATCTGACTTGATTTGAGTTGATATTTGAACGTATGTGAAAATAAAGTCATGTGACACATCGTATGAGGCTCGAGCTTAAAATGTGTTTGAGCTCTTACTCTTTCATTTGATTTCATTTATCTCACCTGGATGACTGGTCTAATTGGGATATAAAGACACTGACAACTCCTCATACAGATAAGTGAAAAGAAAAAGAAGAAGAAGCAGAAGAAGAAGAAGAAGAAGCAGAAGCAGAAGAAGAAGAAGAAGAAGCAGAAGCAGAAGAAGAAGAAGCAGAAGCAGAAGCAGAAGAAGAAAAAAACAGCTGGTTTCTCTGACTCAGGTATTTTCCAGTGAGTAAGAGTCTCTGTATCCGATCATGCATACCTGAGTGAGTGTGTATCTTTAGGTGAGACGCTACCAGGTGATTCTGCAGAACGTGTGTGTGTGTGTGTGTGTGTGTGTGTGTGTGTGTGTGTGTGACAGCTCCTGTGATCATTACATTCAGCTCAGTTCACTTCGGCTCATCCAGACTTTGTATTCTGTGTTTCCACTCATCCTCTTCAGGGTCACAGGAAGCCAGCGTTTTTTCCCAGAATGCATTGGGGGTGACAGCGCAGGTCACCAGTCTGTCACAAGGGACAAGGGCCGCGTAGACAAATATAATAATCACATTCACATCAAAGCAGCAGGTAGTTTAGACTGTCTTTGTTATCAGTCTGACATGTTTCTGCTTCTCAGTAATTATCTGCTCCTCTCGTCCCTGCTCCTCTCCTCTCTGTTCCTCTCCTCTCTGCTCCTCTCCTCTCTGCTCCTCTCGTCCCTGCTCCTCTCCTCTCTGTTCCTCTCCTCTCTGCTCCTCTCCTCTCTGCTCCTCTCGTCCCTGCTCCTCTCGTCTCTGTTCCTCTCCTCTCTGCCCCTCTAGTCCCTGCTCCTCTCGTCTCTGTTCCTCTCCTCTCTGGTCCTCTCCTCTCTGCCCCTCTAGTCCCTGCTCCTCTCGTCTCTGTTCCTCTCCTCTCTGCTCCTCTCCTCTCTGCTCCTCTCGTCCCTGCTCCTCTCGCCTCTGCTCCTCTCGTCTCCGCTCCTCTCCTCTCGTCTCCACTCCTCTCCTCTCGTCTCTGCTCCTCTCGTCTCCGCTCCTCTCCTCTCCTCTCCTCTCCTCTCCGCTCCTCTCGTCTCCGCTCCTCTCCTCTCGTCTCCGCTCCTCTCGTCTCTGCTCCTCTTGTCTCGTCTCTTCTACTCCGCTGGACTGTTTGATTTTCAGGCTGCCAGCCATCGCTCTCTCCTGGCATTTAAGATTAGTCAGGAGACATAAATGATGCAGACTTATTAAGCAGCAACGCTCAAAGTAACAGCAGACAATCCACACACTGAACTAGCTTAAAGCATCAGTCAGGTTTTCCTCTCTGTAATCATTCCTCCTGTTCTTCATACTGATATTAAAACCTTCTAATGAGCTTCAATGTAAAGTGATGGAGACTAAATCCACAGTGTTTCCACTCAGTCATTTAAAAGTAGATGATCAGCTTCTATTGAGCTTCAGCAGTCTGAGTTATTATATCAGTGATATCTGACACATTTACTGAGTGGAGGAGGACATGTAGGAGTAGTAGTGGTATAGTAGTCAGTGTTCGTTCATGAACTCGTTCTGTATTTCTGCCTGATGAATGTTATTGTGAACGTGTTCAATCTGGCGTTTGTGAATGTCGCTCTCTCACTCTTTAACTTCATTCAACAGAGAGCCAGATTTCTATACAAAACCTGACTAAAACACACCGTAAACAGCCTTAATATGTAGCGGAAAAAACACCCAATCTGACAACAGCAGCCACCACAGAGTCACACCGCCGCATGCATCATCAACATGGGAAGCATGGACACAAAAACAAATGAAGGCAACAGCAGCAAAGACATATATACTAACCCTAACCCATGTATATATGAGCAGTACTACCTCAGACTCTGCCTCCACCATTAATACAGCATCTTAAAAAAATCAAATAATTGCTGTCTATGATTTTATATGAGCTGTGGCAATAATTAATAAAATAAAAGCTTGCAGCAACATATTGAAAAAAAAAGAACTATGAACTAGTTCAAAATTTTGAATTATGAACTTTGAACTAGTTCATGTAGAAAGTGAACTTTCCCAACACTGATAGTAGTTGTTACAGTAGTAGAAGAAGAAGAAGTAGTAATTTTGTGGTAGAAGTAGTAAAATAGTACTTTTTGTAGTAGTAGTAGTAGTACTCTATGTAGTATTAGTAGTATTATTAGTATTTCCAGTGTTTTTATCATCATATCTCCTCTTAGTGTTTCCTGTTTCTCTGTGGTGTAGTATATATAGTATATATGTTGAGCTGCGGTGTAGTATATATAGTATATATAGTATATATATATGTTGAGCTGTGGTGTAGTATATATAGTATATATAGTATATATATGTTTCTCTGTGGTGGAAGTATAGTAACAAAAAGACTTTGCTACTAAAAACAGTGTAACGTTGAAACATAGAAGATGAAGATTTGACTCATTTGGACTCTGAAGCTTCATATTAGCTTCACATCAACTTTTAAATCCATGTTTCCACAGAAGGAGGACTGTGAATTTAGTCCTCCATCACTTCCATTGTAAACATTATGAAGTATTATCCACCAGAAGTGGCTCGTTGGTCTAGGGGTATGATTCTCGCTTCGGGTGCGAGAGGTCCCGGGTTCAAATCCCGGACGAGCCCTCACTTTGATTACAAGACAATTACAAAATATCATGATAGAAAGGAAGAGTGAATATTACAAAACAGGAAGCTGAAACATAACCAGACTGATGTTTCTCACAGACAGGAAACTCTGAATAATGTTAATTATAATGAAGGATTTTCTAATGGTCAGTATGAATGATTAGAACAAGATAAACAGGTTTATATTTAGGCCCAAACAAAACCAAAAATACTCCAACTCAGCAGTTAATTCAAATATTTCACAATCAGGAGATTTAGTTCAGGCTGATTTGCACAGTATAAAAAGTATAACAGTAGATTGGTCAGTGAATCCAGTGAAACCAGTGTTTTTAAGGTATTGTGACAGCTGCTGGCTTCACTGGTTCAGTTTCAGATTAAAGTTTGAGAGTTTATAAAGAGTTGCGCCCTAATTTATAACCAGATGATTTGAAGAAGAGAAAAAAAGTCACATTTGCAGAGTTGACAGTGAGAATTTGTGTTTAACAGATTTGCTCTTGTGGAAGTATTTGTAGTCGTCATGTTTTCAAATTGTTTAATGTCATTTAACCTCATTTTTTTGTGCGGATATAAACCTCCACTTTATTTTTAGTGACTGTAAAGAGCACAGAGACTACAAAGCTAATTAGCAGATTCTCCGTTGTGTGTTGAAAACTCTTCAGAGGAGTTTGAAGAAGTAAAGAGGGTTTGTTATTCGACTAAAAAGGAGAGTTAAATCAAGATAAAATAACTAAAACTTTCCTTTTCACTGACTCTGGGAGAATGAGGTGGCTCCTTGTTATTTCAGTAAAAGCTCTTTGTATTATATAAGTTCAGAGAAAGACACAGGGACCCAATTTCCCCCCACAGGGATCATTAAAGTTTCATCTAATCTTGAGTCATTGTGGCAGAAAGCAGAGGAGAGGAAACAGATAGAAATACAGCTAATGGAGAAATGAAGATTCAACAGCAACAATAACATCGACTGAGCTTTAAATGTAGCTAGAACCAGGACGTTTAGCCTAGCTTAGCACAAAGACATGCTAACCTAGCTGCAGCTGCACAGGAGAACAAATTTACACCTTTCAACCAGGCGGGGCGTTCCGTTCCTCTGAAATGAGGCCAACGCGGAAGTAATTTAGAACTGCATTCTATCAAAAGGCCACCAGGGGGCGACCGTCTCTATACAAGTCAATGGAGAATTCACCAACTTCTCACTTGATTTCTAACCTCAGTAAACGTTTTCAAAATGTGTTTCAAAATGGGTCTCAATCGCTAGTTTAAAGCCTTCTTCAATGCAGTATGATGTTCATTTGGGACATTTTGGCCTCCCTGATTTTATATGTGATGATAAAGCAGGGTATGCATTAGGGCGTGGCTACGTCCTGATTGACAGGTTGATTGACCAATGTCCTCGAGATCCAGCCCTCGTAACCATAGCAACCTCCCTGCTCCGATCATGACCCCGCCTCATGCCCATATCAGTAGAATCCGTGTTTTTATTTTTCCCAGCATGCACCTGAAATTTTCAAGATGGCACTGCCTAGATCCGAAACTATTGGCTTCCAAGCAGCAGTCCACAAACCAATGGGTGACGTCACGGATGTTACGTCCATTTCTTTTATACAGTTTATGGTTTCAACAAGCAAAGACACTTCTAATGAGTGCTGCGTATAAAATTTTGTCAAGTATTGTTGCTTGTTAGCGGTACCAAATCATTACAGACTGCTAAATTAACCCTGTCGCTACCCGATGTGAGTCACATATGCGCAGTAGCATCATCGGCCATCTTGGACATGTACTTAGGGCAACACCACTTTGACAAACTACTGGTATAGGTTGGATAGATGTATTTTCAGCAGTTGGATGTGAATCCGCACAAAGTATAGAAAACATAGAAGTTCAACACAACTTTGTACATCTGTATGTAACCGGGGACGTATTAATACGCGAGGCGATCTGAGTCCGACCAAGCGGCCAATGTGAGTCACGCATGCACGTGTTCATTAGTTTTTTTAAAATATAAACTTATATTTTATTTGGATATATGGATTTATTTTTTATCAGATCTGAGTTAGCGGCTGATGTGACTGGGACTTTTTTCTTTTTACTTAGACTCTCCATATTTTTTTAAAAGCCCTTAAAGGAAGTACCACCGGAAACCATGGGGGGGGGGGGGGGGAGTGTTGTTGCCGTGTTGCTGCCACTACTCGATACGTAGCTCTAGTGAGACACGAAGAAGAAATAACAATGGCGGAACTTTTTGAGGAAAGGTTGTGAGATTATACAGTTAGATAAAGAATTAGCGATGTGACAGTTGGTGCGTCTGTTGCTAACATCTGTACAGTTCATATATTATCTTGGTCTATTCCAGTTGTACTCAGACTTTCAGAGTTCCCGGTAGGAAGTTTCAACTGGAACACCCCCTGAAGTCGGATTTCTAACATCTAAAGTTGTTATAAAATCCTGTTTATTACTAGTTTTGTCTTATTTGTGTCTCTTTAAATCAGCTCAGTCCAACTATTATCTGAGTTCTGCTCAGATAATCAGCTGGTATTTCTCTTTTGATGCAGCTACATTAACTGTTTCTTCTGTGTCAACCTGGACAAATGTACAGATGGACCAAAGGATCAAAGCACACAACACTGACAAAGTTTATTATAAAACCCAGCGGAGAAAAATCTGCTTTACTAGAATTAAGAGACAACAGGCAAATACACTGTAAAAAGTATATTTTCAGAAACATTTCTCAATAAAATAACTCGATATTGAAGTTGGCAGCTGTGTGTGTGTGTGTGTGTGTGTGTGTGTGTGTGTGTGTGTGTCCTCCAGGAACAACTACACACACTTTCCTCAGCAGCTTCCCAGCTGTTATAATCCACATGATGACATTTTACTGCGTTAAATCAGCTTTAGCACACTTCAGACTCGTCCTATTATTACCTAAGCACCTCCCACTAACACACCTCCTTCCTCTCCTATCATCTGCTACTATAACCCGCTGAATCTCCTGCATCCTAAAGTCTAGAAACCTGAAAGCGCTAGCAGGAATACTGATGTGTCTTGATCTGATTGATCAGTTCCAGAAAACTTTGAGATTTTGGAGTTTTCTGCTGCAGAGGGACAATATTTCATATTTCATGTGGGTTCATGTACACAGAGAGAGAGAATATGTTTTATTCTCTGCTGAACAAGCTTTGTGTGCAGATGTGTGTGTGTGTGTGTGTGTGTGTGTGTGTGTGTGTGTGTGTGTGTGTGTGTGTTGTGGAGGAGGCAGGAGAAGTGAGGAAGAGGAGAAAGACGATGCTGTAAATCCTCGTCTGCTGCTTTAGCATCTCAGCCTGCTCCCTTTTCCCTGAGATTAGACTACACAGGGGATATGTGTGTGTGTGTGTGTTTGAGAGAGAGAGAGGAAGTCACTTATAAGTCTTAGCGTGTGTGTGTGTGTGTGTGTGTGTGTGTGTGTGTGTGTGTGTGTATTTATGTGATATGATATGTGTACTTGACTGTGTAAGTTTAAAAAAAAAAGGCTTTAAGCTTTCTGCATGTGTGTGTGAGTGTGTGATAATAATAATCCCCCTTTTTATATGTGTGTGTGAGTATATGTACATGCGTGTTGTGTGTGCACGTGTGTGTGTGTGTGTGTGTGTGTGTGTGTGTGTGTGTGTGTGTGATAACAAGAAGGTTGCATCCCTCTTGAAGGCACATTTTGAGTAGAAAATTCCCTCATCTCATATTAACGCTCTGTGTGTGTAATATTGTATCTCTGCATAAACACTGACCTTGTCGGGACCAGTAGTCCTCATGAGGACCAAAGCCGAGACCCCATGAAGCCAAACGTCACCTCCGAGGTCCGGGTCGAGGCTGCGCTTTGGTTTAGAACAGCTGTGCAAACAACTGGAATAATCAGATAAGGAGGAAGAATGAAATGATGCTGGAGGTTTGGAGTTCAAACACAGCATCACTGAGTTGAAGGTTTTCCTGTAACTTAAAAACGATGAATCCCTGTGAGTGTTTCACTGATTTCTGAAGTAACACGTCACCCAGTGGGAGTGAGGCAGACTGGACAGACCTGATTAGAAGCAGGAGGCTCCTGGAGTGCAGGCTGCAGTGCATGTTATATACCTGCAACCTCCATCGTTCAAATCCAGCAAGAGACCTTTGATGCATGTCTGAACCATTTCTCTCTGCCACCAACTGTCCATTAAAGGCTAAAATGTCCAAAAAATAATATTAAAAAGAAGCAGGAAGTTCACAGATCACACTCAGGGTGCGAAGCCTTGGACATAGCTTGTGTGAGGAAGGCGAGAAGGTAAAAAAACTTGACATGTGATCTGTCACTCACCGAGATAAAAGTGATAAAGGGACTGATGAATTTACCAGGATCCACCAAAAAGCTTCAAAATAAAAGCATAAAGCAGCTGGACTGAAGCTTCCATTCATGATTTTGGAGGTAAGACCTGAAATGTTAATGTCAATGTTGGCACTACTGAAGTTATCAGGTGATCCATCGCTTTGTGCAAACGTTAATTAAGCATTATACTGTAATAGTGCTCTTTGCCTTGAAGCACACTCAGGTCATTTCCTGCAGCCTCAGCCTCCTTCACCAGCTTCTCCTTCAGTTCATTAAATCCCTGCAGAAGGACTTACATGTTGGTAAGAGCACAATGCCGTTACACACAACCACTAGCTGTGTTCAAAAAATGCATACTACATACTTCTATACTACATACTACATACTTCTATACTACATTCTTCTATACTACATACTTCTATACTACATACTAAAGGACCAGATAGTAAGCAGACCGTTTACACTGTAGTAAACTACACGATAACCCACGATGCATTTGGTTCCTACCCGAGCTGAAATCATCAGGCTGAAGCTGATTTCATTTTAGCTCTAATTCTGTAAATATACCACTTTATCCACATTTCTAACCTTTTTAGGAAGAAAGTAAAGTAGCCCTTTAGATCCACAATGTGACGCTAATTTGTCCAAATAACACCTGTTTAAAGTTTTGTTCCTGAGAATTCGGAGCCGCTCAAGTTAGCCGTAGCGAGTAACGCACTTCCTGTCATTTTCACAAAATAAAACACCCGTTACCTTTTATTATTAACCCTCCTGTTGTCCTCAAGTCAAGGAAGGAAGGGAGGAGGAAGGAAGGAAGGGAGGAAGGAAAGGAGGGAGGAAGGAAGGAGGAAGGAAGGAGGGAAGGAAGGAAGGAAGGAAGGGAGAAAAGGGAGAAGGAATGGAAGGAGGAAGGAAAGGAGGGAGGAAGGAAAGGAGGGAGGAGGGAAGGGAGGAAAGGAAAGAAGGAAGGACGGAGGGAATAAGGAAGGGAGGAAGGAAGGAAGGAGGGAAGGAAAGAAGGAGGGAGGGATGAAGGAAGGACAGAAGGAAGGGAGGAAAGAGAAGAGAGGAAGGAACAGTCAAAACAGACGGGGTCAATTCGACCCGTGAGGACGACAGGAAGGTTAAGAAAACCATAACGATAGAATTGGTGCTTTTATTTTGAAAACAGGAAGCGAACATACCCTCGCTGTAGCTAACTTGTAACCACTGTTTTTTTCAGAAGTAACGTTGCATCTTGGGTAATTTGAGTGTGAGTAGTCAGCTCTTGATGCATACTCTGCATTTCTGGAGAATCTAGTAAACCATCCAGGAACTTCTCACATACTCTAAATCACATACTACACAGTTAAACACATTACATACTTCAAATGACGTCAGAGTTAGTATGAGTAGTAGGAAAGGATGAGGTTTAGAACAGAGCCATTCACTTTGTTTTGCCTTTGTTAAATCAGCTGATGTCACTAGGTTACAGTATAACACACACACACACACACACACACACACACACACACACACACACACACACACACACACATATAGACTCAATATAACTCTGCTGACTCGGAGCTCTAAATGGCGGGAAAGTGTAACTGTCACACTCTGCTCCTGCTCAGTGCCACCAGGTTGCAGTCGGTGTGTTTCGGTGGCCCACATGGAGGATTCGCTGAGGTTTGACAAACTCAGAACTGTGGGGTGAGGCGAGGCGAGTTGGAGTGGAGGGAAGAGAGGAAGAGAGGAAGAGAGGAAGAGAGGAAGAGGCAGAGAGCTCGTAGAGTAAAAAGCGCGGCGACGGTTTTTCTGACAGAGATCTGACAGCTGCTCAACCATCTGCAGAACCGCACTTCTGCCGAGTCTGCACACCTCCCGTCACATCAAGTCAGCTTTTTACCCACAGATCCCAAAAGTTCAGGACGTACCAGTGTGTGTGTGTGTGTGTGTGTGTGTGTGTGTGTGTGTGTGTGTGTGTGTGTGTGTGTGTGTGTGTGTGTGTGTGTGTGTGTGTGTGTGTCAGAGAGAGAGGGAACTAGAGACAGCTTGTGTATGCACATTTGTAAAGTGATGGTACAAGAGCTGCAGTGTGTGTTTGTGTGTGTGTCTGTGTGTGTCTGTGTGTGTGTGTGTGTGTGTCTGTGTGTGTGTGTGTGTGTGTGTGTGTGTGTGTGTGTGTGTGTGTGTGTGTGTGTGTTTGAGTGTACACAAGAGAGTAAGAGAGTTAAAGACAGATTGAGAGCTTGTGTGTGTGTTTGAGGTATTACTTTATGCAGTCCTCTAGAGTGTGTGTGCATCTATGTGTGTGTCTGTGAGAGATCGAGAAAAGAAATGGAGAGCTGTGTGTGTGTGTGTGTGTGTGTGTGTGTGTGTGTGTGTGTGTGTGTGTGTGTGTGATTGTGTGTGTGTGTGTGTGTGTGTGTGTGTGTGTGTGTGTGTGTGTGTGTGTGTGTGTGTGTGTGTGTGATTGTGTGTGTGTGTGTGTGTGTGTGTGTGTGTGTGTGTGTGTGTGTGTGTGTGTGAGCTGTCGTCCAGGATTTACCCTCAGCGAGAGTTAATCTGAGTGTCGGCAGGATTCTCTAAAGGTTAGAGAGAGACAGAGAGGAGTGTGTCGGAAACACTGCAGCTGACCTCATTTTCATCACACACACACACACACCACACACACACACACACACACACACACACACACACACACCACACACACACACACACACACACACACACCTCCTTCACTTGTCTTTAGTGCTGTTTGATGCTGCATTTGGTATCTAGGTGTGTGTGTGTGTGAAAAAAAAAAAGACTAGTGTTTTTGTTCTTCTGTGAAATCGGTAAACCTGCATTTTTAGCCCTCTGGACTCAACCTGCAGCAGAGAGAGAGGAGAGTTATCCATTTGAATTCATGGAATAAATGCTTATAAGTGAGTTATTAATTAGATGGTAAACACTTTAATTAACAGTTATAAATGAGTTATAATCTAATTTCATATCCATCAATGCAGGATCACTATACTACTGCATTTATATCTGGTTAAATAAACATCTCATTATGAGCATTCATTTATGAGTTATAGATATTTATAACAGCTAAAAGGAGCCTTATTGTAACATATAAAACATATCACCATCTATTCATGTATTACAAATCACTTCTGTTTTGACTGTTCCTTCTGTCTGTCCTTCCTCCCTCCTTCTTTCTTTCTTTCTTTCCTCCCTTCCTTCTTTCCTTCCTCCATCCCCTTTCTTCCTTCCTTCCTCTTTTCATTTCTCCGTCCCTCCCTCCCTCCTACCTTTCCTTCCTTCCTTCTTTCCTCCGTCCTTCCTTCCTTCGTCCCTTCCTTCTTTCCTTTCCTCCCTTCCTTCCTCCCTCCTGTCCTGAGCAGATTTCGACAGTTAAAGCAGAGAAAGGTGATAGATATTCACATTTAACCCTAACGGAACGGACAGAATGAAGGAAGGAAGGAAGGGAGGACAGAAGGAAGGACAGAGGAGGGAAGGAAAGGACAAAGGAAGGATGGACGGACGGAAGGACAGAAAGAAGGAAGGGAGGACAGAGGAGGGAAGGAAGGGAGGACAGAACGACAGAAGGAAGGACAGAGGAGGGAAGGAAGGGACGAAGGAAGGACAGAAGGAAGGACGGACGGATGGACGGAAGGACAGAAAGAAGGAAGGGAGGACAGAAGGACAGAAGGAAGGAAGGACAGAGGGAGGGAAGGAAGGGACGAAGGAAGGACAGAAGGAAGCAAAGAAGGAAGAGACGAAGGAAGGAAGGAAGGACAGAAGAAAGGAAGGAAGGGATGACTGCCTCCACAGACAGTGATCGATGTGTTTTATGTGTTAATGTTTAACCTCGGCTGCGGGTGAACGAGGACCTTCAGGCGATCGGGTTGACGCCCTTCATACGTCCGTCTCTTTGAAGGGAAGCCCAAATGGCTCGACTCCACCGACTGATCTCATCCAGCGCTCTGAAAAACTCTGAATATTAAAACACATAATGCATGCAGTTTCTCCTCTCTCTCTTTCTCTCTCTCTCTCTCTCTCCCCTCCCTTCCTCCCTCTCTCTCTCTCTCTCCTCTCTCCCTCTCTCTCTTTCCCCCTCTCTCCCTTTCTCTCTCCCTCTCTCTATCTCCCTCCCTCCCTCTCTCTCTCCCTCTCTCTGTCTCTCCCTCTCTCTGTCTCTCTCTCCTCTCTCTCCCTCTCTCTCTCCCTCTCTGTCTCCTCCCTCTCTCTCTCTCCCTCTCTCTGTCTCTCCCTCTCTCTGTCTCTCTCTCTCTCTCCCTCCTCCCTCCCTCTCTCTCTCTCCCTCTCTCTCTCTCTCTCTCTCTCTCTCTCCTCTCCCTCTCTCTCTCTCTCTCTCTCTCTCTCTCTCTCTCTCTCTCTCTCTCTCTCCCTCTCTCTCTCTTTCTCTCCCTCTCCCTCTCCCTCTCTCTCTTTCTCTCCCTCTCTCTCTCTCTCTTGGCGGTTCTTTGTCGTGTACCGGTGCTTAACGTGCTGATTTAGATGTGCGCTGTCAGCAAAGCGGCCCTCAGGCGGTTTTACCCTCCGCGACCCAATTTATGGAGGCTCCCGCTTCCCCCTGTCAGCCCGATGCCGAGCCCACCACGGAGCAGTCAGGTGGCTTCATGCGCTGGACTGAACCCCAAAAATGATTCACATCTGAAGTGCTCCTCTGCTCCATTTTAGGGAGTCTGAACTTGGAGTCCATCATTCAGAATCTCTCAAAAGACTGTGACACACTCTCACACGTTCATAGTGATTATTGTTACGACCCGGAGATCCAGAGGAAAGAGAAGGAAGGAACGAAAGAAGGAAGGAAGGAACAAAGGAAGGAAGGAAGGGATGAAAGAAGGAAGGAAGGAACAAAGGGAGGAAGGAAGAAAGGAAGGAAGGAAGTAAAGATGGAGGGAAGGAAAGAGGGAAAGGAGAAAGGAAAAGAAGACAGGAAGGAAGGAAGGAAGGAAAAGAAGACAGGAAGGATGAAACAAAAGAAAGATGGAGCGAAGAAAGAAGCAAGAAAGGGAGGAAGGAAGGAAAGATGGAAAGGAGAAAGGAAAAGAAGACAATAAGGAAAGAGGAAAAGAAGGGAGGATCAATCAATCAATCAATCTTTATTTGTATAGCGCCAATCACAACAAAGTCATCTCAAGGCACTTTACACATAGAGCAGGTTCTAAACCGAACTCTTCAGAACATCTGCCTGGACCGGTTGGAGTAGAGAGGAGAGAGAGGAAGGATAGAGGAGAGAGTGAGAGAGAGGAAGGATAGAGGACAGAGAGGAAGGATAGAGGAGAGAAGCACATTTAAGGTCCGGGACTGGAATCTATCATCCGGACGTCTACAGGTCCAGATTACCTGAGACCAGAAGAAGTTTAGCTTATTGAATGCATTAATAGTACATGAATGTTAATGGATATAGATGGATGGATAGAGAGAGAGAGGGAGGAGGAGAGAGGAGCTCAGTGCATCATGGGAGTTCCCCGTAGTCTAAGCCTATAGCAGCATAAGCTAAGAGCTCTAAGAGCCCTAACTAAGGCTCTGCCTCCTGTTCTACTTTTAGAGATACTAGGAACCACAAGTAGACCTGCATGCTGGGAGCGCAGTGTTCTAGTAGGTACATAAGGTACTATGAGCTCCTTAAGATATGATGGAGCCTGACCATTGAGAGCGTGAGGAGAAGGATTTTGAATTCTATTCTGAATTTTAAAGGAAGGAAGGAAGAAACGAAGGAAAGATGGAGGGAATGTAGCTAAATAGATTTATGCAATGGAGAAGATTACACACACTTTGGGTGTTTTTTAGGATGTTTTGTTTTTCTTTTTCTTTCTCCCCTCTGTGTTATCATGATACATATTTTTTTAACTTTAATTATACTTTTTCTGTTGAGGTTTTAATAGTGTATCATTTGTTCCACTTCCTGTTCTGCAGTCTTCTCTGTTCAATAAAAAGAAAAGAAATGTAGCTTAAAAAAAGTGATGATGGTTAATGTGAGGAGATGTTTGATGGTGTGTGTGTGTGTGTGTGTGTGTGTGTGTGTGTGTGTGTGTGTGTGTGTGTGACAGACATGGTGGTATCAGGAGATTTCAGGGTCTTTGGGCTGAAGTGTGGAGGACGGGTGCTGATGATGTGTTCAGGGACCCCTGGGTGTCAACGTCACCCAGTCTGTCTGCTGCGTTCAGGCCTGCTGCGGAGATGAAAGACCGAGCTCTGATAAAACAGACTGCCTGAGTGTCGACACACACACACACACACACACACATACACACACACACACACACACACAGACACACACACACGTTTGTACTTCTATATTTGTGAGGACTAGCATTGACATAACACATCCTCACTGTCAACGTCTAAACATTAAACATTAAACTAAAATCTTCTTTGTTCAGATTTTGGTTCCTTAAAAATATATTTAAAACACACACACACACACACACACACACACACACACACACACACACACATACACACACACACACACACACACACACACACACACACACACACACACACACACACACACACACACACACACACACACTCACACACACACACCTGCAACATGACTAATTGATTTTGATCTCATGATCAAACTCGAGGTTCTGGCTCAGGAAATGAACTTTACTAACTTTTAATACACTTTTTGTCTTATTTTGTCCTATTCTTATTTATTCATATATTTCTCTTATTTATTTTACTTTATTTAAATTTTTAAAGACATTTTTTTATCAATCTTATTTTCTCTTGCATGCATTGGTCTCAATTTTAAATTTTTTTTCTTTGTAATTAGTTTTTGTTTTTCACAATAAAGTTCATAGTTAAATTGTAAAATATCACGTTGATAGCCATGTTTGATAGCCACATTACATAAACAGGTGTATTTTAATGTAAATATTCTGTATATATGTGAGGCCCCCCCCTCGTCAGGTGACATTTAGTGCAAAGATAAAGAATAAATATGAATGTGACTACAAAGTGCATTAGTACAATAAATAAACCAGAATAAAGATTACATAGTTAGTGAGAGACAGAGTATGCCACTCTGAATAGGAGCGTTTTCAGGTGGGATTTAAAGGTGGAGACAGAGTCAGGAGTGTGAATGTGTGGTGGGAGAGAGTTGGGAGAGTTGGAGAAGGTGTGTAAGTGAATAAGTTCAGAGAGATACGATGGAGCGAAGGTTGGGACGGATCTTGAAAGTGAGGAGCAGAATCTTAAAGTTAAAGTTTAGATGTTTTCCTGAGTGCTGGGAGCTCTGCAGTCTTTAGTTTGGTGATTAAAAAGTATTGATTGTCTGTCCTGTCAGCAACTTGTGCCACATTATGATTATTGGACGAATTTCTTTCCTCTCTCATATCAGTATTGACATCAGCCTCAAAAGTCCAGTATTGGTTGGTCCCCAGACCCAGTCAGGGGGGCCACCAGGGAATTTGGGCCCCATGAAAAGATATCACATTGGGTCCCACCAATACTTCACCATTACTGTAACCACACCTCTACCTTGTAGTCCAATACTAACTGTACAATATTTACTGACACTGAGCTGTGATAATATAACACTGTTAATGATGATATGTTAATAATGTTCTTATATTGTTTTATGGCCCCTGTCAGTCATGGGCCCTTAGAATCATCCTAACTTTTCACCCCCTGATGGCGCCGCTGGACACAGTAGTTAATTTTTGAAGCCTTTCACTGCTTCTTATTTAATTGATGATGAACGTCTGTCTGAGATTGTTCCAGTCGTCCAAAGACAGGAGCTAAAACAGCCTGTTAATAGACAGAGGCTGAACTGAGCGGCTGCATAAAGGACCAGTACAAGATAAATAAGGAGTTTTTAACTGGAAATCATGTAAAGATAGAGCTGGAGATGTGAAAAAAGAGGTTTTGGACACCTTGACAAATTTAACATGGGATTTATTGTTTGTTTGTTTAATCTGACACTATTAGAGCTGTGGTTGAGGTTGGACAATTTTGGGGGAAAAAATATCTAATTGCGATTATTTTTGATTTAATAATGCAATCGATAAACATATAAAAATGATTATGGTACGGTAGCAATACTGCCACCTGTCGGGCATATTGCGATTTCCAAAAAACTGTTTCATTGAATTGTTGTGCTTTATCTGTGGTTGTAATGCACTCTTCAGCCTGTAGAGGGTGACAGCAGGAAGTCAGGTCTAACCCAGCTGATTTACTGTGTATTACCATAGACTGTATAAAAGAAATGGACGTAACATCCGTGACGTCACCCATTGGTTTGTGGACTGCTGCTTGGAAGCCAATAGTTTCAAATCTGGGCAGCGCCATCTTGAAAATTTCAGGTGCATGCTGGGAAAAATAAAAACACAGATTCTACTTATATGGGCATAAGGCGGGGCCATGGGCGGAGCCATGGTCGGAGCGGGGAGGTTGCTATGGTTGCGATGGATCTCGAGGACATTGGTCAATCAACCTGTCAATCAGGACGTAGCCACGCCCTAATGCATACCCTGCTTTATCGTCAAATATAAAATCAGGGAGGCCAAAATGTCCCAAATGAACATCATACTGCATTGAAGAAGACTTTAAACTAGTGATTGAGACCATAAACACATTTTGAAAACGTTTACTGAGGTTAGAAATCAAGTGAGAAGTTGGTGAATTCTCCATTGACTTGTATAGAGACGGTCGCCCCCTGGTGGCCTTTTGATAGAATGCAGCTCTAAATTACTTCCCCGTTGGCTTCATTTCAGAGAACCAGAACTCCCTGCCTGTGTATTACTCATCATTTGCTCACACACAGCTCTGCTCTAATCGCAGACGAACGCGGCTGTGAGACAACGGCTGCTCGTGCGTCTTATATCATGAACGATTAAACGATTAAACGAAGGGAAACACGATGAACTGAAGGTGGACGGACGAGATGTGACGAGAGTTTCCTTCAAACCTAATAAAAAAAAGCTCAGAATACATTTCAGGGAGAGACTGCGGGCGCTGAGCTTTGAGGCCTGAATGAACTTCATCTGTGTAGATTTAGATAATGTGTTAGTTAGTGTGTGTGTGTGTGTGTGACCTGCAGGGGGGTGTAGCATTGACGCGTGTTGGTTGCAGTGTGTGCTCATCGCTGGAGGTGATGTGTGGGCGGGTTTTTTAGCCCCCATGGCCCGGATAAACGTTTGCAGCCCAGTGCATCGCCGTGACAACAGGTATTAGGGTATAATTTAAGCGTGAAGCTTAATGGAGCTGCAGTAACGAGGCCCTGAGCTGGTGTCCTGCCTGTCTCTCCCATCACGTCAGCCGGGCCGGTGGCCTGCGTGGCTGCATCAACCCGCCAACACCCACAGCGTCTTTATAATGTGGAAGAAACGCCTCTGCTCTTCCACCTGGCTGCCTCAGAACAATAGGCCACATTTTGAAAATCATGCACATTACAGCAATAACAGCGGAGAGGGCGATTTTCTCTTTTTAATGTGATTATGGCCGTATGACACTGCCGGAGCAGTGAAGTTGCTATAATGCGAGTCAAGAGTGTCGGAAAAAGGGTTTTTATGATTTCAGATAAAAGGAGAAAAACAGACAAAACAATCTGCAAAGTGAGCAAAGTTCATTCTCCGAGTGTACATGTGTTAGATTTATTAAAGTCACGGTGAGAAAACAGAATATGACAGCAGGGAATAATTACAGAGAGAGTTAAATCACAGCCTTTTAGATTAGTTTGGACTGATGAAAGGAGGCTTAGTGAATAGAATGTGATACAGAGCTGTAGCACACACACACACACACACACACACACACACACACACACACACACACAAACACACACCTCCAAACTGTGCTTGAGTTAGATGTTTTTATTGTCCATCATTTTGATACACTTGGTCCTAAAATGTCATAATCTTTTATTAGCTGTTATTTTAAATTAATTTTTTTAGACATATTTTCTAGCTTTTGTTTTCATTCCACCTTTTTTCATTTTTTAATAATACTGGGACCTGCAGTAGTCACAGAGGCAGATAATAAGATGCATTAAGTCCAGTGAGGCTTAAAGGTAGTAGAACTCGATGTCTTTAAGATATCGACCGAAATAAATCGATACCTGCAATTGATCCTTTTTGCACCCAGAGCTAGAAAACATGATTATTTATAAGGACTTGCTCACAGCCAATCAACACAAGTGTTCTTTGATGTAATGCATCATGTGATTGGTCCACTGCCACAACAGCTACGACCTGTCTGTGGTGGTGAAGTCGTGGTGAATGTGAGTTAGCGTGTTTAGCAGTTCAGCAGCCAAGATGTCTCCTAAACGCTCTAAAGTGAGTCTACATTACACACTGTTACACACCATAAAAGACAGAGACTCAATGTGTTAATGGGAATCTGATGAAGCACTCAGCTGGTATCAGGATCACTTTAAAGGTATAAAAGAAATGGACGTAACATCCGTGACGTCACCCATCACATCATACTGCATTGAAGAAGGCTTTAAACTAGCGATTGAGACCATAAACACATTTTGAAAACGTTTACTGAGGTTAGAAATCAAGTGAGAAGTTGGTGAATTCTCCATTGACTTGTATAGAGACGGTCGCCCCCTAGTGGCCTTTTGATAGAATGCAGCTCTAAATTACTTCCCCGTTGGCTTCATTTCAGAGAACCAGAACTCCCTGCCTGTGTATTACTCATCATTTGCTCACACACAGCTCTGCTCTAATCGCAGACGAACGCGGCTGTGAGACAACGGCTGCTCGTGCGTCTTATATCATGAACGATTAAACGATTAAACGAAGGGAAACACGATGAACTGAAGGTGGACGGACGAGATGTGACGAGAGTTTCCTTCAAACCTAATAAAAAAAAGCTCAGAATACATTTCAGGGAGAGACTGCGGGCGCTGAGCTTTGAGGCTCTAAGTTACTTCTGCTTTGGCCTCATTTCAGAGGACCAGATGGCCGTGGCGATGCGGCAGATTTCGATGTTTTGTCATAAAACAGTGCGAGGGAGCGAGGGTCGTTTAATACTGCTTTAATTCTAACTTACTACTAAAAGTTTTACACATATTATTTTAGAAATTATAGTCAATAAACCTCATTTATATTAAATTATACCTCATTTTTTAGTTATTCAAAATTGTCTTCCCATTTCAAATCTGACCCAAGGACAACAGGAGAGATAAATATCTGTCTGATGAAGGCTGCAAGTTAAGACGTGTTGCTCTAAAAAAATCAATAAAGTTGTTTTATATACAACAAGTGTTTCTGGATCTTTGACCCTTTTTTTTTTTTAAGAGTGTTTTCGCTGCATCGTCTTAAACATTTTATATCTTTTTTGAAAATAACGACTATGTTAAGATTCTTCTCTGCATCTTAAACTCTCCTCCACTCTTTTTTCTTTCTTCTTCTCCTTCTTCTTCCCGTCTGATTTTCTGCCGTCGAGCGTTTTCTTGCATGCCGGCCGTTCATCGTGTTGCATCATCTTCAAAGCTGCGTTCAACAAGGCCGCATCTTGTTCGACACATTACAGCATATTAGGACGAGAGGAATGATCGGTGACAGCGGATCAGACGGAGGGATGTTATATTTATAAAATCGATGCGTGTGAATTATTTCTTCTGTGGTCACGTTTGATCTGATGTGAAGCACAAAGAGAAATGTTTAGGCCTCTGTGTGTGTGTGTGTGTGTGTGTGTGTGTGTGTGTGTTGATGACCCATCGTGCAGCCAAACACATAAAAATCAGTCAAACAGCGAATTATCTACAGCTGGACTCAATTCAGCCTGATGGAGAGAAGGAGAGGAGGAGGAGGAGGAGAGAGATGGAAAGAGAGAGGAGATCAAGAATAAGAGGATGTGAGAAGGAAAGAGGAGAGAGGGAAGAGGAAAAACTGATGAAGAAACAAGAAAAGCAGGAGAGGAGAGGAGGAAAGGAGAAGATTGGAAAGAAGATGAGATCAGGAGAGGATGGAGGGAAACAGCAAGAGATAAAAGAGAAAGGAAGAAAAAGGAAAAGAGTGATTTTAAGAAGCAAGAGAAGAGAGAGCAAGAGAGGGAAGAAAGGAGCCTGATGGAGAGAAGGAGGAGGAGAGAGATAGAGGGAAAGAAACAGGAGAAACAGGAGATAAAAGAAGAGAGGGAAGAGGAAAAAGTGATGAAGAAACAGGAAAGTAGGGAGAGGAGGAAAGGAGAAGAAGAGATCAGGAGAGGATGGAGGGAAACGGACAGATAAAAAACGAGAGTGAGGGAAAAGAGGAAGTAAGGGGAGAGAGGATGAGAGGAGGAAGACAGAAGAAAAAGAGAGCGAGAGAGAGAGAAAAAAAAGCCTGGAAAGAGGAGAGGATGGAAGAAAATGGAGAGATAAAAAAATGAGAAAGTGAGGAGAGGATAAAAGGAGGAAAGAGGAGAGATTGGACAAAAATGAGGAGAAAACACAAGAGGATGAAATGAGAGAAAAGAAGGAGGGATGAGGAGGAAGAGGGAAGAGAAGAAGAAAAGAGGACATGATTAATGAAAATGAGAGGAGGAAAGGAGGAGACTGGAAAGAAGATGAGATCAGGAGAGGATGGAGGGAAGAGGAGAGAAAGAAGGATAGATACGAAAATAAGTGAAGAAAACATGAGAGATGGGAAAAAAGAAGGAGGGAGGAGGAAGAAAAGAAAGGTCTAATAAGGGGAGACAGATAGGATGAGAGGAGGACGAGAAAGGAAAAGAAGGAAGAGTAAGAAGAAAGTAATGACGAAACAAAAAAAGTAGAGAGGAGGAAAGGAGAAGGAGAGAGATATATGAAGAAAGGAGAGAGTGAGAAGAGGATAAAATGAAGAAAAGAGGAGAGAAAAAAGAAAAAGAAACAGTGTGTTTAAAGCACAGCAGCAGCTTTATGCTTGTTTGCTTGGTTCAGTTTAACCCTTCTGTCGTCTGTCTTGGTCAAACTGACCCCATCTCTTTTCACTGTTCCTTCCTTCCTTCCTTCCTTCCTTCCTTCCATCCTTCCTTCCTTCCTCCCTCCTTTCCTTCCACCCTTCCTTTTCTCCTAAATTCCTTCCTCTTTTCGTCCTTACTCCTTTCCTTCCTTCCTTCATTCCTTCCTTCTCTCCTTACTTTCTTCCTCTTTTCCTCCTTACTCATTTCCTTCCTTCCTCCTTTCCTCCCTCCCTCCCTCCTTACTCCTTTCCTTCCTTCTTCCCTTCCTTCTCTCCTTCCTTTCTTCCTTCCTTCCTGCCTTCTGTCCTTCCTTGACCTGAGGACAACAGGAGGGTTAAAAAGTCTTAATGAGAAATCTCTGATCCTGATGCACTTCTAAAACATCTGGAAGTCTTTTATTGATAAGCAAAGACAGTTAGTTTAGTTATTTAAAGAAAACAATATAGAAAAAGATATTTACTGAAACAGTATTTTATATATTCATAAAATATACAACCAGCAGTTAAATTACTAAAGCACACAAACATTTCTAGATATAACCTCTAATGTTGCTCTGAGTGCAACACAATGATGCATTTGACTTAAATATGTCCAAAATGTTTTTACCATCATAGTCTGTCAAATTTCTGGGAAACACTGAAACACTGGATTTGCAATATCAAATTAGAAGTGTGTTGTTCCATTTGTGTGAAATAGGATTCTTGCAATTTTCTTTACTGGCAATATGTTATAAATCATAATGATTAAATACAATATATATGAGATAGAGTGAGTGAGAGTAGCCAAACACTCGCAGCAACACATACATGGTATTCACTCCCAAATTTCTTTTAACCGTTATATCAACAAATAGGGTTAGAATACATTATTAGAGGTTTGATGGTCTGCATGAAAGGACACACACACACACACACACACACACATATATATACACCTATACACACACACTACACACACACACACACACACACACACACACACACATATACACACCTACACACACACATACACACCTACACATGCACAGACATATACAAGTTCACACACACATACATATACTCCTACATACACACACATACACTTTCACACACATACACACACACAAACATACACAAACACACACACACACACACACACACAGATACATACATATACATATACACACATACATACACCTACACACCAACACACACACACACCTACACGCACATATACACTTACACACACACACACACACTCCTACATACACACACATATACACTTACACAAACACACACATACACTTGCACATGAACACACACACACACACACACACACACACACACTCACACACATATGAAGAGCTCTGAGAAAAAAATCCCATGTTCTGAATAAAATCTTTGTATTGATATTTACGATCCAGCTGATATGATCTTACATGTTATTAATCTTTACAGAGTATCCAGTAACCTTCTCATGTGAGGCTTCTCACTGTTTAAACAGATAAAGCCGCCTTTTTGCAGATCCAACCGTTTTTGTTTCCACAGCTCACTGATTTCCATCCTTCGTTATGGACAGAAATGACACAGTAGCTGTTGTTAGCAGGTTGTGTCATCCAGGATCTGAGGGAAGAACATAATGTTTAGATCAAGGCTGATAGATTTTATGATTCAAACTGTTTAGGAATGTGACTTTTACTTTTCAGCCAGATCACTTCCATTGATCCACTTCCATTTCTCTGCTTCAGCTCTCAGTCCAATCCAGTAGTCAGTGAGTCCTGGAGTGTTCCAACTGTTATCACTGATGAATGTCTGAGGACAACAGAAAGACACTTATGAGAGATATTTAAACACTGAACTTAAATAAACACACTGTGGCCCACAGACTCAGAAAATATAGTTTCATTTCATATAGGCCGTCATAAAACTCCTACAGTTTTCTCATTACCTTTTCATCTTCATTAACTATTACAGCCAAGTCTGAATTCCATCTTCTGCAGATCTCTTGAGCTTCCTCCCAGGTTTTCTGACCAGCAGTATCAGGGTTATGGATTGTATAACAGCTGGACTGGTGGTACAGCCAGCCATTTTGGCAAGGTTTACACTGTTTGTCTGAAATAACAGAAACCAACAAATAAACAACATTACTGCATTGTTACATTATTATTGATTATTTTTGGACTTGAGTTATGAGATCTGAACTTACTTCCATCTTTTATTGGGCAGTAGGCATCAATGATCTGCTCTATGTTTAGTATTTGTTCTGTTAAGATGTTCTTCTCTTTCTCCAGCTGCTGGTTCTCTGCAGTTAATTTCTTGATCTTCATTTCTGAGACATTATATTCCTTTGTCAGGTTTTCTAGCTGCTGGTTCTCTGCAGTCAGCTTGTTGTTGTTTTCAGAGATGACAGATGTAACTACAGTGACAGACAGAGGAAAGGGTTGAACTATGAGAATTTGTTGCAAGGCTATTTTATTTATGTTACACATTTTATACAAAAACACAAAACATTATCATAAAAACATTTAAATGACAGGTTCACATTATGATATGATCACATTATATGAAGGCTATGAGGAAATATAAAAACAGGGTTTTCAGTTCTGCTTTGAAGCTGTGACAGAGTTGTTAAATGAACAGATAATGCTGACTTGTGTTAAATAAATGTTTTACATCCTCTTAAAAAAATATAAAATGTTACATTCATGTTCAAGTCTGTTAAATCAATACTCAGGTTTCTGTATAAACATTAAAACTTGTTTTGTGTGCTGTAAATATTCCTCCTGTTCATACTGACCATTAAAAGATCCTCTCTAAACATGTCTGCAACAATATATTACAAACCTTAGCTGTAGTGTGTGTGTGTGTGTGTGTGTGTGTGTGTGTGTGTGTGTGTGTGTGTGTGTGTGTGGATGAATAAGAGTTAAATTATAAAGCATTTAAAGCACTACATTAAATGCAGTCAGAACAGAAGTGTAGGATCTCCTCCATTTGAAGGCCGTTATGAACAGAAGGAATGATTGCACCAAGCCAAAACTGTAACAATGTTCATATAAACATCTGACTATTGTTTTAAACTGACTTTAAAAATATGTTAATCTATCCTTTACATAAGAACTAACACCAATAATAACAAGCTGATATTCACATAGAGGATACTCACAGTAGATATGAAGGATCAAGATTACCAACAGTATCACCCAACTCACTGCTACTGGTAGAAAACTCTGAGTGAAGGAGCCACACTTCTTATCTAAGAAAACAATAAGGATTGAGCACAATGATGTCAACACTTTGATTTCAAAATGGACTTTTATAGATTTTTGATTCATTAGATAAACTTTCAATTCTTAAAAAAAAATGAAAGTTTGTCAACTATGTTTCTAACATACCTGAGGTGGCTGACATTTTGTCCACAGTGCTCACAGCTGTATTAACGTAGTCACTTACTTCCTCAAGTTCCTCTGAAACAGTTCAGATCAAACACTGATGTTTAAATATCTGCAGTAAATTGGCTCTTATTTACACAATCACATCCAATCTTTAGCTGCCAATGTGTTGTCATGTATCAAAGCTTTAAAAAGAATAAACTAACATACTGTTTCACTAAAAGATGAGAACCTCATCAAGTGTTTATGTATTAGAAAGCATCTTACCTCCAGATGAAGCAACAGTGAGCGTCTGTGTGTTTCTGTTCATCCTGAACTAAAGAGACTGACCGTCAGCAGTCCTGTATGAAGATTATAAGAACATATAAAGTACAGAGAAGAGGAAGGTTTCACTTCTGCTTTAAATTGGAAAGGTGTTAGGTTTGTGGCTAACGCTTCTTGAGATCTTGTCTGGAAATAATCTGATGGTTTTAATGGTTTTAATGGTTTTAACAGGTTGTGGTTGCAGCATATTTTCACACCATTGTAGTTCTGCTTTGCTCTGCAGTCCTCTTGAACTTCCTGTCAGCTTCTCTGAACATCTGGACTGGTCAGTCATAGGACTGACAGTGCATCAGTCTATCCACTCAGCACTGTGTCAGTGCTTCATTATCAAATCCAGTCTGCATATTGAGAGGATGCTCAAATCAATGAAATTCCATTCCATGTTTATACTGCCACCTTACACCCAGACAGAGTTTTACACATACACACACACACACACACACACACACACACACGCACACACACACACACACACACACACACGTGTTGTTTAAAACAGCACCTGATATTGACAGATGACATGTTTGAGCTGCGGATCAGAATGAAAATTAGTATCTGTCTGTGTCTAGATCTTATGAAATTACATTTATCTGGAAAAATGTCACTTTAGTCCCAGCTCGCCTCTGCTTGTAATCTGTGCTTTTAGGCCATCAGCTCCAGACTCCATTAACCTTCTTCAAGAAGAACCACAACATGAACTGTCAGTGTTGGTTTTTTGGGAAATGTAGGCGCCAGGTTTTAAACAAGGAAGAAGAATGAGTTTAAAATATATAATCTGTCCTGTGATGAAAAACATACAACATGAAACATATTTTCTGTGTTAGCTGTCATGCATAAATGTGTGTGTGTGTGTGTGTGTGTGTGTGTGTGTGTGTGTGTGTGTGTGTGTGTGTGTGTGTGTGTGTGTGTGTGTGTGTGTCACTGAGGAGTTTAATCCCTTTACGATGTGTAATTGAAGTTCCTGTTTTAAGAGCTTTGGATTGAGGACATCAAACACATTTATAGAAAAACTCACTCGAAAACAACCAACCCCCCGCCCCCCCCCCCCCCGTCACTAAACTCAGAAACATAATTGTGTGATCGCTCTCATTGTCCACAGGCGCAGAAAGTGCCTTTTGAATTCATCCACTAATACCCGCCCACCCGAAAAACTAAGCGCTGCAAACACAGCAGACATAAAAACAGGAACATTAATCCCCTCTCCGTGTTTGTTTGGGGAGTTTTTGATGGTAAAAGTGCTGCTGTCGGATCGTTCAGGCATTTAAATGTGAATGTTTTAGGCTCTCTTGGACATGACAGGCTATCATTTCCTGTAAACAAACCCACCGCAGATACAATCTCTGTTTTAGTTTTTCATACTTCAGTTAAAAGTTGACTCGGCTGTTTAACCTGTTGAGAGTTTAATGACCTCTGAGTCCCTGAAAGGTGTTAAAACCCCCATTTTTAAAACCACTATGAACACAAAGCAGACATTCTTTCCCACAGTCTCTTTTTATTTGCAGATAAGGAATTTTTCTACAGTTTAAACACAGTAATTTGCTGAAGTGTTAAATGACATCAGACACGTTTTTCTTTACCTCCAGAAGAGTAACTCTACCCAAATCTGTACATGAGTGTCAGTATGTGTTTTTGTTAGAAGTCCCAGCGGCTGTAAACTGAGGAAGGTGGAGACAAACAGTCAAGTGACACAGACTGATTGACTCCTTGGTGGCTCCACATGCTTAAAAAATATATAGATTTTAAACATATGCTGTGTGGAGTCAGGATGAGTCATTAAAACCGAATAATCATTAGCAGGGACTAACTTCGGCCTTTGTGCTATGGTCGAGCTGTGTAGTCTAATTTGAAGGGTTCATTAAAGTCTGCGTAAAGTAAGAATAAATAAGTGTTCTGAGTTTGACATACCACAGAAAAGTGTGTTGTTAACCACCCTGCCAAATCTGAATGATTAAAAAAATCGCCAAATATATGAAATTAGGCTTCAAAGTTGTGTAAAAATCAGCCTCTTTCTCTGCTCCCAAACACTGTGGGCATGGCCGCCGAGTCCGCTGAAGCCCCGCCCCCTACCAAGTGTCACCTGTCAATCAAAGTCACCACCTCTACCAAAAACGTGAACGCTACGTCTGAGAGCCTGAGAGCTTGGCTGCTAGCCCGGCGGCTAACTCGGCGGCTAGCTCAGCTGCTAGCTCGGCAGCTAACTGGCTAACTGTAGACTGTAGTAGTAGTAGTAGTGTGTGCTGAATGTATTTATATCACTGTGTATTCTGTCTCTGATGTGACTAACACGGGCTTGAGTTAAATGTTTCCTACTGAACCTCGTATCACAGTGACACCTACTGTCACAAAGAGGAATAACAACAATTTAAACTAATTGATATCTGAGATTGTAACAAATAAAATAGAATAGAATAGAATATGCCTTTGTCATTGTATGAGTAGTACAACGAAATCGCAGAGGGGTCGTCACAGTGGCATAGCAACTTACACACATACACATAATGCAGTACACAAATCCATTGATGAAAAATATGAATAAATAGAAACACTGAGTGTCAAGTGCATGATTGAAACAATAGGATAAAACATTATTGCACAGTCCCTATTGCATATTGTCCCATGGTTGTCAGTGTGATTGTGATTTGTTTAGTGACTGGATGGCTGAATAGCTAGTTATTTATGTTTTTTAAATGAAAAAAGAATAAGTAAGCCTGTAAGATTTTTTTTCTTGTAATTAAAGTGTTTGGGTAAAGAAATTAAGGCTGATGATCATTTAAATTAAAATAAGTTTGTGCAGTTAAAGCTTGTTGTTCGCAGGCGGGGAGTTCAGGTCCTCTGAAATGAAGCCAACGCTAAAGTAACTTAGAACTGCATTCTATCAAAAGGTCACCAGGGGGCGACCGTCTCTATACAAGTCAATGGAGAATTCACCAACTTCTCACTTGATTTCTAACCTCAGTAAACGTTTTCAAAATGTGTTTATGGTCTCAATCGCTAGTTTAAAGCCTTCTTCAATGCAGTGTGATGTTCATTTGGGACATTTTGGCCTCCCTGATTTTATATGTGATGATAAAGCAGGGTATGCATTAGGGCGTGGCTACATCCTGATTGACAGGTTGATTGACCAATGTCCTCGAGATCCAGCCCTCGCAACCATAGCAACCTCCCCGCTCCGCCCATGGCTCCGCCTCATGCCCATAGAATCTGTGTTTTTATTTTTCCCAGCATGCACCTGAAATTTTCAAGATGGCGCTGCCTAGATTAGAAACTATTGGCTTCCGAGCAGCAGTCCACAAACCAATGGGTGACGTCACAGATGTTACGTCCATTTCTTTTATACAGTCTATGGTTGCTCGTTATAAATATATTGAAAGTTATTTCTGACGCATTATCTGTTTAGCTCTTGTGAATGTCGGCATTCAGCGAATATTTGGTTATTCGTCGGTTATATCCGCCATGAAAAAATGGGCTCATGCATATCTCTAATGAGGAGTTCAGGTGTGATGCCTGTTGGTTTAAGTTTAAATGAACTCAACGCACACACAGCAGACATCCAAACTACTGTAAGTCTTCAAGTCTTATTAAAAAGGAACCTCGACTATTAAGACTTGCTCTGCTCTCCTACTAAAACACATTATCAGAAAGACATGAAATATTTACATTATTTAAAAATCCTTAAAGTTTAACACGTTTTGACATACGGAGGCTGAACTCTGGGTTGATGAAATAAATTGGTTGCAATTCAAGAGGCGACCGTAAAACATCTCCAGTCTGTGTTTAGAGATAAACTGACTGTAATCAACCGGCTCTATCAGCTAAAGAGACAAACATAATATGAATCTATCCTTAACAACAGATGAAGAGGAGTGAAGTAAGTGCAGAGGCTGAAATAAAGAGAGGAGGTTTGTGTCCTCTTTGAAGTTTGAAGAGACTGACGTGGAGAGTCTTCAAGGACAGATGCTGAGGAATTGATGTTCAGACGTGTGAGCAGTGACACTGTATGCAGACCACAGACATGTTTTACAGCTCAGCAGCGCTTCAAGGATGGACGTATTTCATCATTCATGGACAGTGGGAGCTCTGCGGCTGATGGCTGAGGCGTGGAGTGTTTCAGGCTGGCCAGAGAAAAGTCTCTATGTTAAAGTTAAAGTGAAATAAAGTGAGTCCAACTGCTCTGACTTGATGTTTAATTTATTTTTGCTTATGTAATAATTACCTTGTTTGCTCGTTGTGTGTTTCAGAAGTGAATCATCTGTTCTTCAGCCACAAATGACCAAAATACTTATAATTAACAAATAATAATTATGTTTACATTATTATATGTTATTTTTTTTATTTTGCACAAAGATTTAAGATCAATGTGCTGAACAGATAATTAGTGACTGTACTGAACTCATATAAATCACCAAAATTAAAGTGAATAATATATTAAACTAACTGTTAAATGGATTCATGTCAGTAGATAATCAAATTACATGTGACTAACATGACAGCTGGTCGAATAGCTAATAGATGGTGAATGTTAAAATTTAACAAACCTTTCAATGGAGCCATACATTATATACATATATATATATATATATATATATATATATATATATATATATATATATATATAATTTTATTTACTGATCTGTTGCTATTTTTTATTTCCTATTGTTCATATTTCTTGTTTTATTTACTTATTATTTATTGTTCTTTATTTTTTATTGGGGCTCTTTCTATTTTTGCTGCTGTAACGCTGTAAATGTCCCCATCATTAGACTAATAAGGGATTATTGTATCTCATCAAATCCTACAAACTCTAGTTAGCTGCTTTGTGTAATTACTACTCAAAAGTTTAATGAGAGTCTCACACACACACACACACATACACACACACACACACACACAGACACACACACGCTTCTGGAATGAATCAGGCCCCTCGGGTGTGAATATAAAGCAGGAGGAGACAGATGGAGCTGTGCTGGTTTCTTTGGACAAAGGTTAGACAGAAAAAGCTGCAGGAATGAGCTCTCCTCCTGACAGAAGTGACATGCTCCTTTCCCTCATTTCCTCGCCGGCTCTGCAGCTCGCGCTCCATCACGTTGTCACGCTCGGCCCTCATCACTCGGCCTCGGCCCCCGTGGCCCTCTGCTGAACCGAGCGGCAGGCTCATTACAGCGGCGGGGCCTCAGAGGACCGAGGGCTGATGTTTAGCAGCTGAATCACCTCCCACCGCCTGGCGCTGGTTTGAGTCTGTTGAGGCGGAGAGCGTCATTCATCAAGAGCCGTCAGGCCGTCAGTCACGGCGACCGGCAGCAGAGAAAGGCTGCGGTCATTAAGCTTCCTGCCGGCCCTGCAGCTCCACGCGGTGCTGAGCTGATGAAAACTGGGTCTGCTGGTAAAAAAACTGATTATTGAGAGAAGTTTGACAGAAAAGCTGACGTGAGGAATTGCACGAAAATAGTGAGACGCAGCTTGATGTCTGAGTGTCCACGTTTCTGCTACTAATCAAGGATGAAGTATATCAGTATTTTTATTCTGATACTCCACTAGAGTAACTTTGCCTTTGGTCCTTTATGCAGCCGCTCAGTTCAGCCTCTGTCTATTAACAGGCCGTTTTAGCTCCTGTCTCTTTAAGTTACTGCTGAAGCAAACCCAACATTTCCTGCTTTACTGCTTCATATTTAAAGCTGACTAAATAACAGGAGGTGTTTACAATAGACCCCAAAACAATAAAAAAACACTTGAATATTAGCAGAGTGGAGCAGTGAATGGATGCAGTGCTAAATATTAAAAGCTTATAAATGACAAAATAAGTGGTGGAGATGGAGGTGTTTTATTGTGAAGAATTTACAGGAAATAAAACATGTCCCTCGCTTTGTTAGCAGTCGACACAAAAACATCTGGAGATATTTGGAGCTGTAATGAAGAAACACTCACAATGTAAAAGCTTGACGCAAGTAATATTAACAGAGCAGAGAAGTGAACTGATTGGCTGAGCATGGAGCAGATGAGAGGCATGTTAAGTTACCACTGAAGCAAACCCAACATTTCCTGCTTTACTGCTTCATATTTAAAGCTGACTAAATAACAGGAGGTGTTTTATTGTGAAGAATTTGCATCAATTAAAACAATAGACCCTAAAACTATAGAAAAACACTGTAATATTAGCAGAGTGGAGCAGTGAATGGATGCACTATGCATGGAGCATGACCATATAAAGTAATCTGTCACCAGCTGACATCACCTCGGGCTAAAAGTAGAAAAAAAAACATTGATAACTGAACGTTCAGGGATTACTGCTACATACATTTAACACATTTATGAACATCTAACATTTGAACATTATATATTTATGTGTGAATATGAGGAAAAGCATAATAAGTAGTGTGTGCAGGTTCGTGTCACATGTGACCACCACGCCCCCACCCCCCCAATACTGTTATTCTAATGTAGCTGCTGAATAATAGACGCTTCGGTTTTAAAATGTTTTCCAGAGGGCGAAGACGCAACGCAGCCGGATCCTACGAGCACAAGGACTTACCAAGAAACTCAAATCAGCAGTTTCAATTAATTTTTAACAACTTGCAACATGAGATTTCCGCTTTCCCTTAATTTGAACTGAACTAATCAAAAGAATCTCCCCACTTCCAGCCCATGCATGAGGAAGCGAGAGGACTGTAGGACTGATAATCATTTGTGATATGAGCCACAGTAATGTCTCTATTGGTACTGGTAATGTTACCAAATGTTAACAGTACTCTGAAGATGAAAAATAACGAGATCCGTCGATTAAACTCTTTCACAGTCCTGCTGACGGTTAGGAAAATGAAGCAGCAACAAAACAGCTGAGACAAACCACAAAAACAGGCTGACTGACACAAAGATGATACGAAGATTCATGATTTAGCTCAAAAACAAGAGTTAAGAATCAGGAGCAGACTGACCAGCTGATATCACATTTTTAAAAGCAGGCAGATATCTGAGTCCGGCCTCGTGTTGACAGCAGCAGGACGGCCTGCAGAGGAGGGAGGGATGACTCGGGGTAGAAACACTGGCTGTCGGAGGGGGGAAGATCTTAATATAGAATCTACTGACTCTGTCACTTTCTCCCCCAAAAAGCAGAGAGAGAGAGAGCGAGCCTGCAGCGCTGGATTTCTGCACGCTTCACTGTTTATCAGAGGAGCACTTCCTGTTCCTCAGCTGATACAGACACTCTGGGTTCGGACTGATGTTCAGCTCGCAGTGAGGAGGCTCTGCTGTGGTCTGTAATGAAATACTGCTGACTGAGAGCCACGTAATGAAGTGCCTGAGTAACGTTTGAATGTACAGACGTTTGGTTTGGAGAGCTTCTCTCTCTCTCTCTCCCTCTCTCTCTGTCTCTCTCTGTCTCTCTCTGTCTCGCTCTCTCTCTCTCTCTCTCTCTCTCTCTCTCTCTCACACACACACACATACTCTCTCTCTCTCTCTCTCTCTCTCTCTCTCTCTCTCTCTCTCTCGTGTTTTGCCTCAGTGTGTTTGGCATTTTGCTGGAGTGTCAATGATGAGCTGCACTATGCTTTACAGCCAGAGGTGCTGTTGGGGGAGGGGACGGACACACACACACACACACACACACACACACACACACACACACACACACACACACACACACTCCCTTGGTAAGCCCTTGCCCCACTGCAGGAACTTAAAGAACTGGAAGAAAAAAAGAAATTGGCACAAACACAGAAACTATGATTACCATGTGTTACCATTTGCATTTTCAATTAGTGGATAAAAAACCTGAGAGAAAAAGAATTAAAAGAAAATGTTGATGCTGCTATGTGTTGGAGTTCATGAAAAAACAATGAATTGGATTGTCTGTCAAGTCTGTCTGCAGTCAGGAGGCAAACTAAACACTGAAACCAGTTTATGTGTGTGTAATGATTCCTCGTGTTCATACTGACCATTAGATCCTTCATCATGTTTACAATGGAAGTGATGGAGGACTAAATCCACAGTCCTCCTTCTGTGGAAACATGGATTTAAAAGTTGATGTGAAGTTAATATGAAGCTTCAGCGTCCAAATGAGTCAAATCTTCATCTTCTATGTTTCAACGTTACAGTGTTTTTACTAGCAAAGTCTTTTTGTTACTATACTTCCACCACAGAGAAACAGGAAACACTAAGAGGAGATATGATCAAACCTCTTTCACTGTTCATATGGACACCTGACTGCTGGTTTAACACACTGGAAAAACTTGTGTCTGTTTTTTAGAGGAGACAAGAGACAGAAGTTGAGTTAGTCATGAATATTAAAACAGATCTTCTAATGGTCAGTATGAACAGGAGGAATGATTACAGCAAGACAAAAACAGCTTTCAGTGTTTAGTTTGCCTCCTGACTCCAGATAGACTTGAACACTCCACAAGTGTGTATGTGGCTCGTTGGTCTAGGGGTATGATTCTCGCTTAGGGTGCGAGAGGTCCCGGGTTCAAATCCGGGACGAGCCCTTACTTTGGTCACAAGACAATTTAGGAAAATAAACATTACTGTTAAATCGCCAAGCAGTGCTTTATGATGAAGTTGAAAAATTGTGGACTCCTCCTTTAATAAATGTCACCTTCCCTGTCTATCAGTGATTTGTCTGTTAGGTTTTTGGCTCAGTGGATACTTTCCATTATTGAATTAAGCTGCAAAAACACAACAGATTTAATTTCTGCATCTCACTGAAAAAAAAGTTTTTATAAAAATGTTTTTTTTGGTGACATCAGAATGTTGTTTTTTGTTTTAACATTTCCATTCAGTCCATCTAAACAATGTGACACAGTTATTTCAGTTTGTAAATCTCACATCTTCTGCTGCTGATGTCTTTAGGTGAGCAGTGCAGGTGCCGATTGATTGACAGCTCTTTGAAAATGCCATTATTAGAGACAGAGTGGAAAGAAATAGCTTCAAAGACCTCCTCTGTGTGTGTATGTGTGTGTGTGTGTGTGTGTGTGTGTGTGTGTGTGTGTGTGTGTGTGTGTGTGTGTGTGTTTGGCATTGTTCCAACACTGCTTAGTCCAACATCCATCAAGTGTTTTACTCTGCCAGGTTTTTCAAGCATTTGTTCGTCAGGCTTAATTATTAAGGCCGTCACTGGTCACTGTGTTTGTGTGTGTGTGTGTGTGTGTGTGTGTGTGTGTGTGTGTGTGTGTGTGTGTGTGCTCACAGAGGGTTTATAATCGCACAGTTTGTGTCTGTCAGAGACTTGTCAGTCACCGGCAGCAGTGAGATTCAGCTTTGTACTTAAAGGGAAATACCACTCAATTTAAAATGTCATTTGGTGCCTGTTATTCATCAGCTACACACACACACACACACACACACACACACACACACACACACACACACACACACACACACACGTCAGTCTGATACAAACATGTGTTCCTCACTCGTCGGTCAGGTTGATGGTTCTCAGATTGCTGCGTGACATTTTGGACAGATGGAAGGTGGAGGATAACTGTTGCTCACCTTCACTCCTCCTCCTCCTCCTCCTCCTCTTCCTCCTCCTCCTTCTCCTCCTCATCCTCCTCCTTTCCCTCCTCCTCCTCCTCTTCCTCTTCGTCCTCCTTCTCCTCCTCCTCCTCTTACTCCTCTTCCTCCTCCTCGTCCTCCTCCTTCTCCTCCACGTCCTCCTTCTCCTCCTCCTCCCCTTCCTCCTCCCCTTCCTCCTCCTCCTCCACATCCTCCTCCTCGTCTTCCTCCTCCTCCATGTCCTCCTCCCCATTTTCCTCCTCCTTCTCCTCTTCCTCCTCCTTTTCTTCCTCCTCCTCTTCCTCCTCTTCCTCCTCCTTCTCCGCTTCATCCTCCTCTTCCTTCTCTTCCTCCTCCTCCTCCTCCTCGTCCTCCTCCTCCTCTATTATCCCGCCTGCTTCTAATTTAAACCATCTGTCCTGATGAAGCAGAGTGACAGACTTGAACAATCCTCTGGTATGTAAGTGGCTCGTTGGTCTAGGGGTATGATTCTCGCTTTGGGTGCGAGAGGTCCCGGGTTCAAATCCCGGACGAGCCCTTACTTTGGTTACAAGATGTTTCTGTGAAGTAAAAATTAGTCTCAAATCTACAATAAGTGCATTATGAAGGGTCTTCTAATGGTTGGTATGAACAGGAGAATGATTACAGATTTGAAATTCTCAATGTTGGTTTAACACAGACTTGAAAATGCTGTGAAGTTGTCCTTTAAATTTGGAGGACATTTTTACTGTGAGCCAAAAATAAACACACACAGACACACATTCACTTTTAACACACACACACAGACACACACACATACACATTCACTATTACAACACACACATTCACATTGACTATTAACACACACACACACACACACACACACACAGACACACACACAGACACACTGACAGAAGAATCAAACTGCATATTGTTATGATTATGTTTTCAGAGGTTACTCCTCCTCCCCCTCTTACACCTGAGAGCAACCTTCTGACCTCCTCACCTCTCTCCTCCTCTTCCCTCCTCCTCCTCTTCCTCTTCCCTCCTCCTTCTCTTCCCTCCTCTCTCCTCCTCCTCCTCCTCTTCTTCCTCTTTTTCCTCTTCCCTCCTCCTCCTCCTCCTCCTCCTCTGTATTTGACAGATGTCTGGAGCTAAATTACAGCAGTTCAGGGTGACAGTGAAGCAGTGTGACGGAGGTGACGGTGTTGAATTTCCTGTCAGAAGCACTCAGTCCGCTCTTTAATCACAGCGCACTCATTTTGTTTTCTCTCTCTCTCTCTTTTCCTCCTCTCCTCTGCAGATGAGGAAGAGGAGGGAGGAAGAGGCGGGAGTTGTGAAAGTGATCCTGCACTCTGTAAAAGTTCAGACTTAAATTTAAACTTAAAAATATTTGTAGATTTCATTTAAAGTTTTTTTTCTTTTCTTCTCAATGTTCAGCTGATCTCTCCTGTCTAGACGAGCTCAGAGGTAATAGTGTTAAACCACACACACACACAAACACACACACATACTTATTAACTCACACACCACACACACATTCACACAATCACTTTCACACACACACACAAACACTCACTATTAACACACACTCATTCACTTTCACACTGACACACACACACACACACTCATGCACACATACAAACGCGCACACACACGCACATACTTATTAACTCACACACCACACACACATTCACTATGAACTCTCTCACACACACACACACACACACACACACACACTATTGATACATACACACACTCATTCACTTTCACACACACACACACACACACACACACACACACACACAGTCACTAGGTCTATTAACACAAACAGATTTACACATTCACTATTAACTCTCTCTTTCTCACACACACACACACACATTCACTATTAACACACACACACACACACACACACACACACACACACACACACACACACAACACACGTTTCCTTAATAATCACATTTAGTCGTCGTTGTCTATTTAGCGTCTAATGACACGCTGCGAGCTCGCCGCCGTGCTATTAAACCTCTCTTTATCTTCCCATCCTATTATACACATGTGATCATCTGATTCTCCTCCGCTGCACATTTAGACACACACACACACACACACACACACACACACACACACACACTCCGCCGGCTAATAAGTTTCGGCTTAATTGAACTCGTTTGCATGTGGTTAAATCCCATCATGCGGCATAATGAAATGAGCCCATGTGTGATCGCAGGTTGTCAAGGTGTGTGTAGAACAACGGGTATATTTAGCTAAGTTGCCCCCGGCTGGAAATATACAGCATCAGAGTGTGTAACGGAGCATAACGGATGATTACTGTACAGATTCCAGTGAAGACAGGCTCCTTTCACATGTTAACATGTTAGAATGAGACTTTTTTATTTCATTTAAAAGCTACAGTAGAGGGGGGCGCTAGTGAGCACCGTATGGAGTAGCCGGGTTTTTCCAGGGCTCCTCTCCACATTTGAAATAATTCGGTCATTTACTTAATATTTCACCTAGTCTCCCGGTTTCACCTCATAAATACTTTAGTCCAAGTGCCTGAGGATGACAAAACCAAAAGCTGAAAGAGGGAAGCGGCAAGAGAAAGCCTCTACAGACACCGATGGCCAGCCATGTCCGGAGCTAACGGAGCTAGCTGCTGCAGCCCCGGAGTTAGCTAACGAGTCTGATCTGGAGTCTGAATCGAGCATCCTCGCAGCTATACGTAGCATGAGTAAGACGATGAAGGACCGTTTTAATGACTTGGAGGCATCTTTGGCATCCACCCAGGCAACGCTGGCGAGTCTCGGTAACCGAATACAGGAGGTGGAAAATGCTAGCTCAGAGTATGACCGCCGTCTCACGCTAGTGGAACGGAAATGTACGGAAATGCAGTCGGAGAATGAAGCACTTCGTCTGAAAGTAACCGACCTGGAGGCTCGCTCCCGGCGGCAGAATATTAAAATCATTGGCTTGCCTGAGAAAATCGAGAACGGTCATCCAATAGAGTTTTTAGCAAAGTTCATTCCCGAGCTGCTGGGCGCAGATAACTTTCCGAAACCGCTGGAAGTTGACCGGGCTCATCGGCTGGGAAGACGGCTCCCTGAGGACAACGCGCGCCCGCGCGTAATGATAGCACGGATTCATCATTTCCAACTGAAGGAGAAGATATTACAACTGGCCCGCCAGCAGTTTCCTCTGCGGTACGACGGTAAAGCGGTTCACTTCTTCCCTGATTACCCAGCGGAGGTGATGAAGCAACGGCAGGCATTTGATCCCGTCCGTAGGCGCTTCCGAGATGCGGGTGTGAGGAGCGGTTTCATCTACCCGGCACGGCTGCGGGTCTCCAGTGACACTGTGGACAGAGTTTTTTCGTCCCCGCAAGATGCTGAGGCTTTCGCAGAGACACTGTCTTGAATACTATCCGCCGACATGGCGCATTTCGGTATGTGACTTTTATATTGTTAATAAACCGACCGGGACATTTAGATGACAGCTTGTAAGTTATGTGCGTATGTATCTCAACATATGTATTTATCGCTGTTGATTTTCACAAGCACTTGTCCTCATTAGTGGAGAGGGCGCGGGGTTCCTGTGTTTACTTAGTGACCCGTTAGTTGTTCCTGTATGGTCCGGCAGCCCCTAAGAGTTTATGTAGGGTTTATAATCTCACTTTGTTTGGGAAAGTGTGAGGGGGGGAGGAGGGTGATGTTCTTGTTCATTTTCATGTGTTCCTCTTGTCTTTATCATTATTTTATCAGGGCATTATGTTTGTACGCTGCTACTATGCAAAATATTTATGCATCCTAGTACATCTTCCCCAGGTGGTGGCATCACTTTTACTAGTTGGAATGTGCGTGGGCTGGGTCATGTGCTCAAGCGAGCTAAAGTGTTCTCTCACTTAAAATCTCTATCTGCTGACATAGTGTACTTGCAAGAAACGCATATTAGACCCACAAAGGAAAAGTTACTTAGATGTAGCTGGGCCAATCAGATTTTTCAGTCCACGTTTTCCAGTAAAGCCCGGGGTGTGGCAATTTTGATCCGGAAGTCTGTTCCTTTTAGGCATGTTTCTACTGTGAGTGATCCAAATGGCCGCTTTATTTTGGTAACTGGTTACATTTACTCGTTTCATGTCACACTCCTTAATGTATATGGTCCCAATTTTGATGACCCAGCTTTTTTCCGTAAGATATTTAACTCACTGCCTGACCTCTTGGATACACATTTAATTGTAGGTGGTGATTTCAATTGTGTGCTTGATAGCCGTTTGGATAGGTCAGCCCAGTCAAAACAGTCGTCTACCTCCTCCATGGTTTTAAATGACTTAATGTCTTCCATGAATCTAGTTGATATTTGGAGGCTTGGGCATCCTACAGACAGAGATTACTCTTTTTTCTCACAAATGCACAAGTCCTTCTCAAGAATAGATTATTTCATAATAGACTCCAAATTGATATCGAATGTGATTGCCTCAAAATATTATAATATTTTAATTTCTGACCACTCTCCAACTTCATTGGTCCTTGATCTTAATCATAAAAAACAACAGTTTACCTGGTGTCTCCACCCATCGTTGTTTTCCGATGCATCATTCTGTCAGTATATATCTACTAAGATCTCAGAATTTCTGGAGAGTAATGACAATTCAGAAGTCACAGATTCCACTTTATGGGAAACTTTCAAAGTTGTGATTCGGGGTCACATAATCTCTTTTGAATCTTCTCTGAAAAAGGAAAGCCGGAAACGACTGTCAGAAATTGAAACTGAACTATCACAGTTGGAACTTGCCTACAGGACTTTCTCCAGCCCTTCTACCTTACAAAATATTCTTAAACTTAAATATGAATACAACACTATCCTATCCAGTCAGGTATGCGATCAATTGTTTAAGATCAGGCAGAAACACTTTGAGTTGGGGGATAAGCCCCATAAATTATTGGCCCAACAGTTAAGAGGCTTGCAAGCTAGTAGAGCCATTCATAAGATTAAATCAAAGACTGGTGAACTAGTTATTGATCCTAAAAGTATAAACAACCGTTTTAGGGAATATTATGCAGAGTTATACACGTCGAAAGCAAAAGGGAATGTTTCTGATTGGCTGGGGCGTCTAAGACTCCCTAAATTAAGTGAGGCTGCTCGTGAAGCTTTGAATTCTGACATTACCACGCAAGAGATTCTGGATGCTATAAAGTCTTTTCCCAATGGCAAGGCCGCTGGCCCCGATGGTTTCGGAATTGAACTGTATAAAAAATTTTCTCTGAAGATTGCTCCCCTTCTTTTGAGGATGTTTAATCATTCATTTGGAACCCAGAAATTTCCACCCACATTATATGAAGCCAATATTTCATTATTATTAAAAGAAGGTAGGGATGTAACTGAGCCTTCATCTTTTCGTCCTATTGCACTACTGAACTCAGACATGAAAATTTTTACTAAGTTATTAGCAAATAGGTTAAATAAATACATATCATCCATCATTCATACTGATCAAACTGGCTTTGTCCCTAATAGATTTTCCTTTTTTAATGTCAGAAGATTGATGAATATAATGTATCATAAGTATAGTAAGGGCTCGAAGGTGGCTGCCCTTTGCCTAGATGCGGAAAAGGCATTTGACCAAGTGGAATGGGCATATATGATAAAGGCTTTGGAGGAGTTTGGATTTGGTAATCAATTTGTATCATGGATTACAATGCTATATGCTTATCCATCTTCCTCCATTCTCACAAATCAAGAAAGATCAGTGCCATTCCGATTACACCGCGGGACACGCCAGGGCTGCCCCCTCAGCCCATTGCTCTTTGCCATTGCTATTGAGCCCCTTGCTTTTAGTATCAGGAATCATCCTTCTATCGAACCCATCAGGTTGGGTAATGTGGATCACCATATTTCCCTATATGCAGATGATGTTGTTCTTTTCATATCACAACCAGAGAAATCAGTTCCTGTTTTGCTGGATCTTATTAGTACATTTGGTGAAGTTTCGGGTTACTCAATTAACTGGCAGAAGAGTGAATTCATGTCACTGGGCGCGGATCTCAACACTGAATTTTTGCATAATCTCCCATTCAAAATTACAAGCAGACTGAAGTATCTTGGGGTAGTTTTGCCAAAAGACCCTAAACTAATTTTTAAGCTGAACTTTCTTGAGAAAGTGGAGAAACTGAGGAGGGACATTGAAAAATGGAGGACTCTTCCTCTTTCTATGGTGGGTCGAATAAATGCCATCAAGATGGTTTCCCTGCCGAGGTTCTTGTATCTGTTTCAAAATTTACCTATTTTCTTGGCACAATCTTTTTTCAAATCTTTGGATTCAATGATTCTACCTTTTATTTGGGGCTTTAAAGCTCACAGGATTTCAAAAACTCATTTGCATAAACCAGGGGAAATGGGTGGGCTAGGACTGCCACATTTCCTGCATTACTACTGGGCAGCGAATGCTAGAGCCCTTGTCTATTGGCAGGAAGGATATAAAACGGAAGTATCTGCCGAGACTCCCCCCTGGGTTGCCATTGAAATGGGTGATGTTAGAAATAGTTCTCTTCCAGCACTTCTCCTCTCAACACCCAGACCTCCTACGATTGTTAAGACGGATAATATGGTCATTTTCAATTGCTTAAAAATATGGCAGCAAATTAGGAAGAGTTGCAGACTACCAGACACTTCTATCCATGCCCCAGTATATCGCAATCATGCATTCCTTCCATCCCTCTCAGACGTGTCTTTTAATGATTGGAGGCTGAAGGGTTTGGTCACTCTCAAAGATCTATATATTAATAAACAGTTTGCCACATTTGCTCAGCTACAAAACAAGTTTTCGCTTCCCACAACACACTTTTTCCGGTATTTGCAAATTAGGAATTATGTCCGTCAATGTGTGCCTAACTTTGAGTCTCTTCCGGAAGATAAAATGATTTATAAGCTTTTGTTGGGTCCACCTGAATCTAGAAAATTGGTCTCTGGCTTTGTAAATACATTCTTTGATCAGGCGGTTTGTGCTTCACACTCTTTGAGGAACTCCTGGGAGGAGGAGTTGGGAATGCAGATTGGAGATGATGTTTGGAGGGAGGGCCTTGGCAGGACCCGATCTTGCTCTATTAAAGACCGTGTAAAGTGAAAATATATTTGTGTTCTGAGTTAGTCACATCACAGACAGATGTGTTATTAACCATCCTTCCAAATTTGAATGCTAGAAAAATTGTCTAAGTATGTAAAATTATCTTTTAAAATCATGAAAAATCAAGCACTTCTCTGTGCTGCCAAACGCTGGGGGCGTGTCTGCTGAAGGCGCTGGAAACACACCCACGCGCGGAAGGGGGCCGCCTCCGTGTAACATAGCAACAGTAGCAATGGACGCTCGCGCTAACAGCATTGCAGTGACCCAGCCCTATATGTTCGAGCCATCAGAGCCAGACACTGACTCAGACAATGAACCTGCACAATCTCGTGCCTCACAGTCTGCAACAGAATGGTAATGTATTTCTCCTATTTATGCAAGTTAGCAATATGTATTACTGACTATGGGAGTCTACAGTTAGCCGAGTTAGCCGCCAAGCTAGCAACCGAGTTACGCTCCCACTGACTATTATAGCCTAGCAAAAACGTTAGGGTTTCATGTAATGAAGAATTGTGATTGTTTTGTCTGTTCACAGATTAAACAACACTTGATTTTTATTACTGTTTCGTTAATTTAATTACTCCTTTTGTTTATACCTAATAAAGGTAGTACTAGTATTTGTTTTAGAGTGTAGTGGGTGGTAAACCCATTTAAATTCAGTTTGTCCAGCTTTGAAAGGAGGCAGTTTACTCGTTTTTTCAGATCACATTATTCAACAAATGTGGGGAAACGCATTAGGTAACTAATTAGACTACAAAAAAGTAAAATATAACACTAGCCAGTTTCACTTAGTCAGTTACTTACTTGTGTCTTCTGATTAATTTGTGGATTGCTGAATGTCATCATTATAACACACAGGCTGAATAAGACAATATGCTTCAACTGATTAGGTCATTTTGCTGAACCAGGCTTCATACTGAACTGACAACTGAAATGGTTAACATTTGTCACACTGTGATTAAAAATGTACTTGTGCAGGTGCACATGTGGAGAATGCAGAACACTGCGCACAGAGGTTGAACATGTCTGCTGCAAGGAGCTGAATGCTGTATGTAAATAAACTGTTTTTCACAATAATAATTCAAATAATGAATACATAAGCAGCAGCATACTAGATGTCTAGCACTAAAACACCTATTACACATATTCCTATAGGTTCAGAGTAGATGTGGAGAGCTGCCTGAAGAGCCACGCTGCATGACTCTTCATCCAGGCTTGGAGCCGGTCTGCCTGAACCCCTACTCCCTGCAGAATGCCCTAAACATTTATCAGGCAGACCATGGACCACTGGCGGAAAAGGAAAGATCTGGGTAACGTAGACAATATAATAATTGTTTTACTGATTTTGGATATTTATAAATTACACTTGTGTTGATCAAATGACATGCCTTTCAAAGAGAGGTAAGGTTTAGTACCCGGGAATAAACTTACATCATTTATACAATCATATTATAGTTGACTAATGTATACAGTGTATTTCATTTACACTTAAAGCACATGAGTGATGCTTGACTGTATCCATTTTAATCCTTCATCTTCCTGAGCTATATATAAACTCTCATGTTGGACAGATAAGTACTGGTTCATTCTTTAGCTGTTTTTCACTACATAGTAAATCAACCAACATGTACATCACCTTGATATATAGATGTATAAACTGAATGCACATGATTGGACATTTATACAAGCAATCACTAGATTATTATTATTATTATTATTATTTCTGAAAATGTAGCTGTGTGGTCGTGGAAATTCCTTGGAATAAAAAAACTGCTGTCCATTTTCTTGTCCATCCATTTAGCCAATATGAGGAGGTAGACTGCAGGTTGATGAATCAAACTCATCTTCCGAGGTCCCAATCTGTAAGACATGACAAAAAATGTGGAGGGAAAGGCTTTTTGTTTATTACATCAATCAAACAAATAAGTTCAGTTTGGTTTCGGATAGGTTCTTCTAAAAGACAACACATGTCAATAATGTTTTGTGAAAGACAGCTCCAGTGTCAAATTTGATTACACAGAGGACAACATACCAAAAAGAAACATTCATAATATAAATCAAAGTATTTTTCTACATTTTTTATTACAGGCGTGCTCGCTACCTGGCCTACAGGAGTTTTGTGTCCTGGTGCTGGGGATACCTGGGAAAGGACAACCGGGTTGTCATCCCCTCCTGTGTTGTCCTCCGCATTCATCAGGAGTACCCTGATGAAGATGGGGAATACACAGGTTTTAAACCTCCCCTTTAGATTGTTTTATTATTTATAGTTTATTGCTTGCTTATATTGTTATTTGTTTATAAAATGTGTCCAATATAAAATAAATGTATTATTGAGTAATGATATATTTGTGTGTGTCACAACTTACTTCTTTTACAATGGAGGCTGGTGGAGCTCTGGTCCTGAGATTGGCTGAGGCAGGAGTAGGCTTGGGCGGTATAAAGGTGTTGCAGTATACCAAGGTGCTTTCTGAGTGCTTCATACTGTTATAGTGGTTTAATTTCAAATGTTTTAGTCACCACGGAAATTAGTCGCCAGAAATGTGTAATAAATACCATATACCAAGGTAAATGTCTGGAAGCTATGAAGGCTTGAAAAAAATATATACCGCCCAAGTCTAGGCACAAGGTAAGTCACAGGAACAGTGGCTGCCAGATATGCTGGAGGAAGACACTGAGACCTACATGGGAAAAGAAAACAGGAATAAGGAAAAGAGACATTAGGCTGTCATCATGACCACTGCATACATACACACAACATACCTCGTGGGTACCTCGGAAGCCACTTTGACGCTCATTTTAGGTGTCCCTCGGTCCATGTTTTACATTACACACAAACGTAAAACCTCAGTCTACATATAATTCCTTGTCATAGCTATATTGGTGCACATAAAATATTACCTGTCGGTTATCATTGTGTTGTCGGATGGATGACGCTCAGGGAATAAGGCCAAATTATGTCACGATTACATGCATGCTAACATTACACGGGCATGACAGGGTGCATGATGTAAAATCACTTTCAGGATTTGCACATTCAGCAAAATGCATTTAATTGCCTAAATGTACAGTATTATAACTTATAAGCACATAACGTTACTTACACTCTCTGACGGGCACATAATGCCGGTGGCGGTGATGATGGCACCTGCTGTCGGCGGGACGGGAGGATGTAACCCGGGGAGGGAGACGGTCGGTGGCGGGCTGGTGGCGGTGATATAGGCACCTGCTGCCGGCGGGATGGGAGGATGTAAGCCGGGGAGGGAGACGGTCGGTGGCGGGCACGTAATGCCAGTAGCACCTGCTGCCGGCGGGACAGGGGACGTAAGCCGGGGAGGGGAACGGTCGGTGGCGGGCACGTAATGCCAGTAGCACCGGCGGGACGAGAGGACGTAAGCCGGGGAGGGAGGCGGTCGGTGCGGCACCTCTAACCAGACACAACGGACTGCTCAAAAATCCAGACTTCCAGTGAAGATGCACACACGAGGAGTCATGACTAGTTAGCTAGCTGAAAATTACTGTAATTGATGCTATCCAAAACGCGAGAGCGAGCTGGAAAACGACTGAGGCTAATGCGCTGAATGTATTTATACTGCAACAGCAGCAGGGGCGGGTTTATGATAATTACCGCCGCGTTACGTAACGCGGCGGAGATTTCAGACCCGCCTACTAAATCCTGACACAGAAATCTGGAAACACAGTGTGTGAAGCCTAGCTCCACAATTCAAATCTAAATGGTTGAAATGCTTTTTACACCTTTTTTAGAAATACATTTATGACCTATTTAATGTGTTTAGAAGAAAATGTCTGATTTCACTTTACACGGTCTTTAACACCAGGCACCAGTTAATCCAATTTAAAGTGATGCACAGGCTTCATTACTCTAAAACCAAATTGCACAAAATTTTTCCTACCATTTCTTCTCTATGTGACCGATGTAAATCTGCAGAGGGCTCTCTGACTCACCTCTTTTGGACATGTCCGAAACTGAATAATTTTTGGTGTAACATATTTAAGTGGTTTTCTGACATGTACAACTGTGTGTTTGAACCTGACCCAATGATTGCATTATTTGGGGTTTCTCCTTCTCTACTTAAACATACAGATTCGGTGCAAAGCACAATTATGTATGGAATGGTAATTGCAAAGAAAACGATTTTAAAACTCTGGAAGTCAGATACTGTGCCTCAGTTTAAGATCTGGTTGGGTGAGCTAATTAGTATTTTGCATATGGAGAAGGTTCGATATAGCATGATGGACAATCTGGATAAATTTTCGGATATATGGCAGCCATTTCTGGCTCACCTTGATAAACATAACATGGATCTTGACCAGCAAGGCAGTTCATAGGGTGCCAACCACCTTTACTATCTCTGATTAGTACTTTTGTTAAGATTTTAATGTTAGTGATGCAGCAGTGTACTTTATTATTATTTTTAGATGTGCCCTGTTTGTTTTTGTTTTTTTTGTTTGTTTGTTTTTTGTGCTCTGTTTTGCTTACTGTTCCCATTCTATGTTTGTCTTCTGTAACCTGTACAAAATTCTAATAAAAATATAGTTAAAAAAAAAAAATTAATGATCTAAAAAAAAAAAAAAAAAAAAAAAAAAAAAAAAAGCTACAGTAGAGATTTGACAAGCTCGGACCGGCTTTACGGAGCTTTATAGTGAGTTTCAGCTTATTGTTTCGCTGTCCAGACGCAACTTTAGTGTTTCGGTTCACTCTCAGCGCTCTCATAGACCCTCTCTTTTCCACCAAAGCAGTTCCAGTGCTGGTTCTGGGCCAGTGTTTAATTTGCCTGGTTGCTAGGTTAGGGTTAAGGTTCGGAACTGGTGCCACTCTGGAACCAGTTCTTTGTCTGTGGAAACAGGAAAACCGGTTCCAGAGTGGCACCAGTTCTTTGCTGGACTAGCAGAAAGAACGTTAGGGGGGGGGGGGGGGGGGGGGGGGGTTATTGAGACCAACCACAACAAACAAGGCCGTGGTGAATACATAAGGAGTGAATTATCCCTTGAACATTTGACTGATGGTGAAATTCATTTGCGTTGTGGGTTAGCTAATGTTAGCTTACAACAAAGGCTAACATAACCATCTCAATTCTGTTGTGTTTGGATGTTAATGAAGCCTCATAGAGCCAGGAGCAACAGCTGTACAAACGCGTAGTCTACCATCGTTGTTGTTACTTCAAAGTTGGCGCGAGTCTTTATGGGAAAGCAGCGACGTAACTGGCGTGTACAGTGACGTAATGACGTGGCTCCCTAACCAACGAGATGTGGAAAAGCAAATTGGTTCTCAGCACTAGAACTGCTTTGGTGGAAAAGGGGTAATAGCGTTGTTTTGGTAGGTAGGTATCTAGATAGATAGATAGATAGTTAGGTATAATATAGATAGATAGATAGATAGATAGATAGTTTGATAGATAGATAGATAGATAGATAGATAGATAGATAGATAGATAGATAGATAGATACTTTGATAGATAGATAGATAGTTTGATAGATAGATAGATAGACAGTGTTTCCAGGTCTTTGTTGCACTCAGTTTGGATGTATTCCCACCAGTTCTCCACTAGGGGGGGGGGGGGGGGGGGGGGGGCGATTCTGGGGTCGCAGCCCCGAATGTTTTCTGAACAGTGACTTCAACCAGCTGCTGACTGAATCTGAAAGGGTTTATAAGAATTGTGATTAAGAGTGAAACTTCTGTGAGTCATCGTCTAAACGGTTAAATCAAAAGCTTCGTCTTCAGTTTCAGCATCTTCTTCTGCAGTCTGGTATAAAACCTCTTAAACAAACTCCTACACTTTGCCTGTAACTCTTTCATACTCTAATGTGTTTTACGTATAAATATCATTATAAATATTAAATTGAAATACTGACAGATTCAATTGTCTTTGGGAATTAAGACAAGAAAAAACAGCAGAAAATTGTTCTTTATGACTGAAATGTGTTGTGTTGATTTGGGCTCCATCCAGTCCAATCCTATCAGCCGTGACTCATATTAGCAGGTGTGACATGGATTTACCTGCTCAGACATGTTTCATGCTGTGGTGATGATATTATCCTCCGACTGAGGAGACAGCGGGAAGAATAATCAAAAAACATGACGGATATTTCCACGCTCTTGATGAAGACACATTAAAAACATTTGTTCTCCATCTGTGCTCCTGCAGCTGAGGTTGTGACAGAGTTTTTTCCATCTCGGACTCTAAATGTTTCCTGTCAGGGGAGAGTCGGAGCGGCGTGACCGATCGATTGGAGGCTGCAGCCGACACGTTGCCTGAGCTGCAGGGACAAACAGAGGCCTGAAGCAGCAGCTCGCAGCCACACAAGCTGCAGACGAGCAAAACTGAGCTTCAAAAGCTAAAATATACAAGTTTGATGAGTTGTGACCTCAAGGACGAACTTCTTCACAAGTTTAGTCGCAGAGAACGACCTCATGAAATGAAGCAGAGCTGCTTTGTGTCAGCTCAAAAAGGAGACGCGAGTATTTGACTCAGCTGACCTCCCACTCTGTAAACAGCTGCCATTATCTGGATCTGGATCTTTTTAAGCCTTTTTACACCAAAACATCCACAAACCAGTTCCAACTCTTAATGTGAGAAGTGACATGTTTGGCTCGTACCAATTTCAACATATAAGACTCATTAGAGAGCTCTACTCTGACTTTACAGTTATTCTGCTGCTGTCTTGAAATCACGACTTCAACTGGTTTCTTTCTGGTTCTTTCATGTTTGGTGTCTGTATTTCTATTAATGTGAGTAATGACATGTTACGTGTGGACCTGTTGGGGGCGCTGTTGTGTGTTTCTCGCTCTTTTTTTGTAGGAAGTGAGCACCTGAGAGCAATTTTAATCACCTGAGAGAGTATTTGGGGAGGACTGGGGAGAACCTCAGACTCTTTCACACCTGAATCGCTGTGTTGAGGGAGTTATTTTTGTTTTTGGGGATGGAGAGCAGTGGTATTAACTTAAATTAGATTGAGATGATGTTGATTTGGATTTATATCAGTGACTTCCCCAATCTGTTGTTGACTCAGCTGACCTCCCACTCTGTAAACAGTCTCCATCATCTGGATCTGGATCTTTTTAAGCCTTTTTACACCAAAACCTCAGACTCTTTCACACCTGACTGACTGAATCACCATGTTGGGGGAGTTTTATTTTTGTTTTTGAGGATGGAGAGCAGTGGTAGTCCAGTTATCTCGTTTCTGTTTGGTTGATTTAGAATAGATTGAGATGATGTTTACATTTAGATCAGTGATTTCCCCATCTGTTGTTCCTTTTTATTAAACTTCAAAAATGAACTTTGTGTTTTTGTGGTCAGTCCAGAGGTCTTAGCATCGTGTTTCAGTCTTTAGTTGAGGCTGTGTTTAGAGGGACCCTAACAGACTGCCACTACTGATGCCACTCATGTCAACACCTCATACTTTAATTACTTTTATTTGGCACAACTTTTAATTTGGTCTTGTTTTGCCTTAAATATATTTAGTTAAATGTTTGCCATGGTCTGTCATGCTTGTGCAGGAACGCAGCTCTGTTTACAGCTTCACATCACAAACCTTCTTAATTTCTAAAAATAATGATGAATAATTTGTTTCAGTCAGAACAAGAAGAAGAGGAAGAGGAGGAAGGTGTCATCATAAATAACTGCATACTCACTGTTCTCCTCCTCTTCTGTCCAACAGGAAACGGACAGAAAGAAAACAAAGAACAGACGTTTCAGGTTCAGTTTCCAGATGTTAATTGATCCAGATGATCTTTCTCCTCCCAGAATGATTTCCTCTCTTCACACTGGCCTCTGTTTGAACACAGAGCAGAGATGCATTCATGCTGCTTGTCAGTTTCCCATCACGTCACTTCACCCTCCTCTCCTCCTCCAGCAAGCAATCAAAGAACTGACACTGTTCCCTTCTTACTTTTTATGAAAGTCTCAAACACAAAACACGTGCAGATAATTTCACCATTGAGACTCAAGTTTTCTTTTTTTTTTGTCTTTTTTTTCTTTGTTTTGAAAAATGAGATAAAGCCCTAAAAAACTTCAGAGGGGTTTCCTGACTCTCTCTCTCTCTCTCACACACACACACACACACACACACACACACTTGCACGCCTGGTTTGATCTCTAACAAGATGGAAAACTGTGACTTTAAATCCTGAAGGCACTCAGAAGGAGAAAAAAAACATATTGAACTCAGCAAATTGCTCTTTTATTGGAAAAATCTCAGGTGATGAATGCAACGCTGCAGGCCGCCGTCATTACTGCAGACAGGAAGCAGATTTTTACCACCTGAGAGCTGGAAACAGGAAACAATCACAGCACCTTAAATAACAAATAAAACAGTAAACGTTACCAAAATAATATCAAAATCATTGTGAGTGATGATAAAAATACAAAAGTGACACAAAAGGGAAAATAAAATGACCTACAATCTATCTTTTATTTTGAAAATCTATCATAGCTGAACAAGGTTTGGCAAATAAACTTGGATTAAACGTCTTTTAATTTTTATTTTAATTAGTTATTAGATGTCGATCAGGTCGTTTTTTATCCGCAGAGTGTTTCCAGTGAGACATTATTACATGTAGATCTCAGTGTGTGTCGTCACAATGTGAACAACGGAGGTCAAAGGTCAATAGATCCATCAGGAGGAAACAATGGAATGAGCCGATTAGAGTGTTTGACGAATCACAGAAGTCACAGTGTGTATTGATGTGATATTGTCTTATTGTTCGTGTGAGACAATGAGATTCATTTTGGGTCAGAGGTATTTTTCAGTTTTAGTTTTAGTGAGTTTAACAAGTGATTAAGTAGTTTTAGTTTAGTTTTAGTTTTTTAGGTATTAGGAGGAAAGCCTTGATTAGTAGAAGCTTAATAAAAGATGAAATAATGCTGGCACTGAGGTAACGTTAGACTTTAACATTAGTGGATTTTTCCTTTTTAGCTTTTATCCCAAATGTTCCATCACTCTTAATCGCCACACTTTTACTTTAATCTACTGCGGAGTCTGACTCTAAATATTCCCATATCTGGGCTGTGATGATTTCTGCCTGGAACAACTTCTTGTAAAAAATCATAAATTGCACATTAAGCATCTTTCGTCAACTCTGCTGCCCCCTACTGGCACTAGTCTGTTAGAAGATGATTTTATCTGCAGTTCAGTTTAGTTTGTTTTGCTTAGTTCATTGTAGTTTTTATTTAGTTTTTATCATTTTTTATTCTTATTTCAGTTAACTAAATTATTTTTCAAACGCTAGTTTTAGTTTTAGTTAACTATAATAACCCTGGTGTAGAACTAAGGACACTTCTCATCCTCAATGGTCGTCATCTTGGCTCCGTAGCAGAAGAGGAGGGAACACTTTTCAAACAGGAAATGGTTGCCGAGGACGTTGTAACTACGGTGAATATCGCTGCATTATACAAATGTAAATTATATACATGTGTTTTTATCACTAAGCACCACTATACTGTTGTCACATATAAACCATCAGTAGGCTTATTGGGTTAATTCAGCAGTCTGTGATGAAGTCCAGGTTATTCTATATTAGATTTTAGATTTGTGTGTTTGTTTCATATTATTGAGTTAAAGCTACCCTTACCTTTGTTATATTTTTTACACTTTTTTTGTTTAGGTTTAAATGCTATTAATAAAGTAATGGCACTCTAAAATCTTAGAGAGAGATCAACCACGCACAGAAACAAAACATTATTCCATTCTCATAATATTCAGTGAAAACTCGCGCGCGGGTAGGGGTAATCGCGCGCGCACCCCTACCCGGAAGAGAGTCTGTTGTGGGTCCACGGCGGAGATAACCGTAAACAGACAGTAACGACTGACAATGACAGACAAAAGCGGGCCACGGCTTCCACCTCCAGCCGCTCCCACGGGGAAAAAGAAAAGTTTATTAGAGAAAGCCACAAAGAAAGAGCTTCATGCAACAAGAGCTAAAACAAGAATCAACATCGGCTCTGAGTCTGATGAAGTGTCATCCAGAGCTAACAAGGGATGAAATGGTCGCGGAGTTTCTGCTTGAAAGGTATTTTTATTTTGCATAATCTAACATACAACATCTGTAGCAGCTCTTCTGCACTTTATACTGTTTACTGGTTGAACAGGAGACTTTATACTGTTTACTGGTTGAACAGGAGACTCCCGTTAAAGAGTCAGGGACTGGAGGTTTTCATTTAGCCAACATTTAATTATAATTCTTCACCAGCAGATGTTACAGGTGATGGTATAGATTATTGGAGGTGGATGATGTGAGGATATGATGATATTTGGGTGTTTATGGTCTAGAAACAATATAAGAAACGGTAACGTTAATCACCATGGCAACAATGGTAAACAATGTAACTGGAGGCTATCATGTAAATCATAAACATTCAATAAACATAAGAATTGACATCAATAAACATTACCATTTCTCTCAAAGTGATATATTCATGTGTTAATGGTGATAAAATAAGTTGTTGCTATTTATGGCACTAATAACAGAAAACCATTATAACCATTATAGAAGTGTGCTAGCATAATGCTAACGAGTGCTATAACTGCCGTTTAAATTCTATAAATGCCGTCAGATTTACATAAATCAATAAACAGGTTATAGTTAAACAAACAATCAATATCAATTGACATAACTTATTTATCATTTAAGGAAGCACATTAGGGAAAATAAAGTTAGCTGGCTTCATAGCGTGTAACACAATTACCGGACAGAAGGAAACCATGGCAACAACAAACTTAGGTTCCGCCTTCATTCTTTCTAACAACATCATATGTGGTAACGTTACGTTTGACTGTATTTGTTGTAACATTACAGTTACCGGATCACGTTTAGCATATTGCTAACATACCTAAGTTAGCTCTAGATAATTACCTAGTGTTGGTGTAGATTTGGTTCGTGTTCTTTGTTGACTTTGCTAGTTTTGTCAGTCTTACTCAGAGAACACTGCAAACTAAAATAAAGCCTTCAGCATGTTACTTATAGACGCTGCATGTTTACACTGTGATATATCCACAGCTCCATGACAGTTATATTGGACTACAAGAGAGTTGCAAACATGAACAGGTAGAGGTTTACAGTTAATGCCCAGTGTGATACCCCAAATCCCTGTACACCTGTGTCATTTATAAATTGCCCTAATCTCTATAAACAGATATCTTGCAGGTGAAGGTAGAATCTGTAGGAAACAGGAAAGATTTCGGTCAGGCTTGAGCGTTTGAGCAGCTTTACTTGCATGTAGGTGACTAGTTGGAGTGAAAGCTGAGAGATAATTCAGCTCACCTGCATGAAAAGGTAAAGTATTGGTATTAAAGAGTAATATTCAGTGTTTCAGGCTGCAGGTTTAATGATGCTGTATCTGATCTGTGTGTTCATCATGGGTCATTTACACACCTGTGATCCTCTCTCTCCTCTCTCTCCCCCTCTCTCCCTCTCTCTCTCTCTCTCTCTCTCTCTCTCTCTCTCTCTCTCTCTCTCCCTCTCTTCTCTCTCTCTCCCCCCTTTCTCCCGCTCTCTCCCTCTCTTCTCTCTCTCTCCCCCCTTTCTCCCCGCTCTCTCCCTCTCTTCTCTCTCTCTCTCTCCCCCCTCTCTCTCTCTCTCTCTCTCTCTCTCTCTCTCTCTCTCTCTCTCTCTCTCTCTCTCTCTCTTCTCTCTCCCTCTCTTCCCTCTCTCTCTCCTCTCTCTCTCCCCCCTCTCTTCTCTCTCTCTCCTTCTCTCCTCTCTTCTCTCTCCCTCTCTCCTCTCTTCTCTCTCTCTCTCTCTCTCTCTCTCTCTCTCTCTCTCTCTCTCTCTCTCTGTGTCTCTCACTCTCTCTCCCTCTCTTCTCTCTCTCTCTTCTCTCTCTCTCCCCTGTCTGTCTCCCTCTCCCTCTTCTCTCTCTCTCCCTCTCTCTCTCTCTCCCCTGTCTGTCTCTGTCTCTCTCGCTCTCGGTGTGCGTGTGGGGGGCGTGTCCTGCAGCCTGTCAATCATCCCGGCTCCATCTCCCTGATTGGCCTCTCTCCTCCGTGGTGGGCGGGGCAGACGGAGCCACATGGAGGCTGCTGTGTGTCTCTGTGCTCGTCAGTCAGATCCATCCTCCGGTGGAGACGCTCCAGACGCACTCTGGAGCAACTTGACGCATCATCCTCATCACCATCACCATCATCATCATCTGGAAAATCTCTCAACTTAGACGATTAGTTTTATTTTCACGGACTCTTGCTGCATTTATATGAGGAGCAGCTGAGAGGAGCAGAGTGTTATTCTGTCATATGTGCGTAAAAGTCTTTTTTGGATGGATTATTAATTAACTGGAGAGAAGGATCGGGATTTTTATAACGTTGCTGATATGATGATATGAATTCTTCACTCATCAACATTTTAATTTGGGAGTTAAACACTGATTCATCTCATTAACTCTTTGATTAGTTGCTTTCCTGCATCAGGGAACTTTTGCATTTTTTTTTCTCCCTTGCACAGAAAATCTTTGTCTTTACGCTTTTTGGATCACTGTCTTCTCCAGCTGAACCGGGTTTGATGGAAACATGACCAAAGCTGCAACCGGACCGGTTCTCCTGCAGAGCTTCCTCTTCCACCTGCTCCCGCTGCTGCTGCTGCTGCTTTATGTCTCACCGGTGAGTCTGTCTGTGCAGCCCGTGCATCCAGCGCGCTACTACGGTCAAATAGCGGAGAACTCCCCGGCTGGGACGCCCGTGGACGGGGTGATGCTGCCGGTTGGAGTCGGTGGATGCCCCGGTGCGGACCTGAATGCCAGCCTTAAAGGAGATTACGCTTCGGATTTTAAGCTTGTTCACTACCACGGGCACCGGGACCACCGGGGGCATCTGGGTTTAGTCTCCGCTAAAGTTCTGGATCGGGAGTTTATTGCGATGTATGAGCTGACAGTGGAGCTGTGTCTGAGGAGACGCGCGGCCGTGCAGGTGGAAGTGTCGGACAGGAACGACAACATCCCCCGGTTCACCAGCGGGAATAAGACGGTGGAAGTGGACGAGCTGACCCGGCTCGGTGCGGAGTTGGCCCGCTTTGAGGCGAAGGACGAGGACGCGGAGAGGAACGGGCGAGTCACCTTTTACGCAGCGCCGGAGTCTCACCTGCTCCACGTGGTTCCCCAAACCGGGCAGGTGAGGCTGGTCGGATCCCTCCTGGGTGTCAGCCATGTGTTGGTTCGCCTCTACGTGAAGGACAGCGGAGATGTGGCGCTGATAAGTGCGCCGGTGTTCCTGCGTGTTAACGTCCAGCAGAGCTCCAGCAGAGCGCAGAGGAGGCCCCGGGCTCTGGCCGAGGAGCTGACCTACACCGTGACGGTCCCGGACCACGTCAGGGTCGGGGACCTGGTGTTCACGGTGCCGGATCAGAGGTTCGAGCAGCGGTGGTTCGAGGTGATCTCCGAGGCAGACTCACCGGTCCAGATCGAGCGGGACTCAGGACGTCTGTACCTGGCGCGCAGCCTGCGGGAGCCAGCAGAGGTGGTGGTGAAGATCCAGAACCTCCGAGGTAAGAGGATCAGTTTTTCTTTTCGTGCGTAAAAACGCAACACAGCAGCTGTTTAACTGCTGCTCTGATGCTGGTTTGAGTCTGGTGCCGCTGCTGCATCATGTTGGATTCACTGATGAAACTCAGATGCTTTTCTGCTCAGTTTGTGTGTTTTGAACTCCTGTGGATCCCTGCTGTTTACAGCCGGCTCATGTTTGAATGTGCAGTTGTTCTCGTTGTTGACTGTGGATGGTTGAAAGTGATTAAAGACACGTTTCATTCAGGTTTCTTCCTCCTTAAATGAGAAGCTTCTGCTCTCTCAGTGTGAGACTTCAGACGCATCATCTCTGCAGCTCATTACAGGCTGGCTGGTCTGCTCATGTTTGAATGTACAGTTGTTCTCATTGTTGACTGTGGATGGTTGAAATCAGGAGAGATTCTAGAGTCAGACCTTTAGAGAGCAGCTCAGCTCCTAATGAGAATCTGACATACAATGACCTGCAAGTGTTCAAACCCTGGATAATGTAAATTACAACAAGAAGTATTAATACATAGTAGAGTGATCTACTATAGTGTATTATAATAATAATAATAATAATAATAATAATGATTCAGAATAAACAAGGACAGATTTCTGCAGAGAGGAAGATAGTTAATGAATCCTGACAGAAACACTATTAATAACAGAACTATCTAAGTCCATTAAACCTGTTAAAATAAAACCATGTGAACCTGGAGCATAACTGTGTGTCCTATCTCTAACAGACTGTTGGATTCACTGATGAAACTCAGACGCTTTTCTGCTCAGTCTGGGTGTTTTGGACTCCTGTGGATCCTGCTCATGTTTGAATGTGCAGTTGTTCTGTGGATGTTTGAAAGTGATTAAAGACACATTTCATTCAGGTTTCTTCTGTGAGGTTTCAGACGCATCACCTCTGCAGCTATCAGAGGAGGTGTGAGATGTTTTCCTAGCAGCTTTGACAGACAGAGATGGTGAGCAGAGCGTTGCTGGTTTAATATGAGATGGATTAACAACATAACAGCTGATTCAGTAGAATAAAAAGAGTCAAATTGTGCAGCTGAATGTGACAGATGAATCAATTTTCTATGTTTATA
>JAJDFG010000326.1:247500-272722 GCA_021039105.1 Scomber colias
ATCACACGCAGCGTTGCCAGCCTCTGATTGGTCGGCCGGCTCTGCAGATTCTCTCTTATGTAGTTTAAACAGTCTGCAGTCTGAGCTCGGTCACAGTAGATATGAGTTATGATATTTCTACATCCAGCAGTTACTGATCAACATTATCATTCATTAATAAAGTCATTGATTAGTTGTGGGGTTCCTCAGGGTTCTATTCTGGGTCCTTTTATAGTTTCAGTCTGGTTAAAGCTGCTTCACTTTGTGTTTGCACCAAGACAAGTCATAGCTACATATAGCCTCTCTATGTAAGTGATACATCTAAGTGAAGTTTGTGTCTTTGACAAACTTCACACAGATTGAACTTTTTATTTTATTATTAACTGTAATAAATGTTTTCCTGTGTCTGTCTGCTCAGCGTCACGCCTGTTCTCTCCTTACGCTGCAGCTTCACTGTTAACTCTTATTCATTGTTTTAGTCAAAGTGTATGTGTGTGTGTTTGTGTGAGAGAGTGTGTGTGGTGTGTGTGTGTGTGTGTGTGTGTGTGTGTGTGTGTTTATGTTTGTATCCACACAAAAAACTAACATTTAAACTCACAAATACGCACAAACACTGTCCTGGTCTGTCAGGCTTTCATACTGAGTTTCTGTGCTTGGCAATCCTGAGGTGACACATACACACACACACACACACATGCATGCACATACACACACACAGAAACACAGACACGCACACACACACAGTGTTTATTCTATTGTCTTTATTTCGGGATTTAGCCTGAGGCCGGAAGCAACCTGCCACCGCACCGCATGTGTGCGTGTGTGTGTGAGAATGTAATAGCGTGTGTGTGAGTGTGTGTGTGTGTGTGGGACTGCATGTCCTCGAGGCTGCTGAGCTTCACAATGATTGTATGTGTGTGTGTGTTTGTCAGTGTCACATACATTGATCACACTAGTCTCAATATGCATGGTAATTTGTTGGTATTTCACTGTGTGTGTGTGTGTGTGTGTGTGTGTGTGTGTGTGTGTGTGTGTGTGTGTGTGTGTGTGTGTACAAACCGCTGCAGGATAAATTATTGTGACCACACACTGAAGCTCCCCAGTGTGACCTTTTTAAAAGGCAACAAATCAGCAACACACACACACACACACACACACACACACACACACACACACACACACACACACACGCACACATAAATAGTCGTCCATATTCATCATAGTACATAATACATTAACAGCTTTAAATTAAATTAAATTAAATGTTTCAGCTCTGCAAATTTAAACAGGAAAACATCATCAGCTGGTCGAGAGGTTAAAGGAACAGTCTGTGAATAAATACAGTGTTCAATTCTTTAGCCTAGCTTAGCACAAAGACTGGAAGTAAAGGGAAACTGCTAGCCCAGCTCTTTAAAGGAAAGCATCCTTAGCCATGATCAACTATTTGGTTGAGTTGTACTAATATTAGCAATCAAGATAATGCACATTTTAATTGGGACATGTCTAACTATTGTCTTAGAAGTTAGAAGTTGGATATCAGCTTCATAGGTTCATGATATGTTTAACCTAGCTTAGCACAAAGACTGGAAGTAAAGGGAAACTGCTAGCCTAGCTCAAAATACAGACACAATTCCAACATATAAGACTCTCTAAAACCATAAACGGTCACTTCTGCACTTCTACTTTGTTTGTGTTCAGGTTCAACAAAGATAGAGGATGTTAAATAGTGAGTTGCCTGTTATGAACATTACAACCTCAAGGGGGCGCTTTAGAGACTTTAGGCTTTCGGATCGTCCTCATTCCCCTTCTACCTTTTCCACTGCTCTGTCCCCCTTTTGTCTTTGTGTCTTTCTCTGTCTGTGTTGTTGTCCTAATAGCTTATTGACAGCCAATCAGCAGTAGCCTGAGGGTGAGACCGCTCACCAATCACCAAGTAGGGACAAGGTCATTGCATCCAGACTGCAGAGAGAAACAACACGATGCACATGGCAGAGCGCGTGTTACACAGTGTGAGAGCTGCTCAACACTGGCTCATTTCAAACCTAATTAACTTTTTTTTTTAATCTATGAACATGAACGAGACTCCAGCAGAAGTCTTTCTACCAAATCTGTAAACTATGAGGATCAGTGTGTCGGTTCTACTTTGAGATGATGTGTTTCAGTCTTATTATTTAGACTGAATTTATATCTGTAGAGGAGTTAGGTGATAGGTGATTTTAATCCTGTAACATCCAGTGAATCATAAGTGATCCATGAGTTTTCAGATACATGCAGTACACCACATTAACCACCAGGGGTAATTTTTTATTTGAGGCATCCAAGAAGATTAACAGATAAACAAGCTTCTATACCTTCTGTTTATAATCTGATTCACACATGTTCAACAGGAATTTACCATAAAATAAGATACTAAATATTTAATAATTCAATATTGCATCAATACAGTAACTATTCCTATTGAAGTATCACTAACTAAAATACTACAAAGAAATACCAAAATACTGCAAAGAAATACAAAAATACTGCAAAAAAGACAAAAATACTGCAAAGAAATACAAAAGTACTACGATGGAAGATAAAAATACTGCAAATAAATACAAAAATACTGCAATGAAAGATAAAAATACTGCAAAGGAAGATAAAATACTGCAAAGAAATACTAAAATACTACATCTTTCTGATGGTATATACATCAGGTTTTTACACTGATGACGTGGAGCTCTCTAACACTCGTGGGTCACATGACTCACGTGGTTGTTACAGAGGTTAATAATGTGGTGATTGCTCAGTGGATTTATGAAGGTTTATTAGCAACGGCCATCAGAGATAATGACATCCTGAGGAAATGTGAGTCAATATATCCTTCATGTCTGAGTGTTTCTCTTCTTCACCTCATAAGATAAGATGCCTTTATTCATACTGTGTTTATACTGTGTGTCCATCACAGTCATATTTAAACATAAACATACATTCAACATCACACACAATGAACCTGACCCATCATAAAACTATACAACGTAAAAATGAAGGAACCAACCGATGAGCTTTATGTGAGAGTGCATTAACCACACACACACACACACACACACACACACACACACACACACACACACACACACACACACACACACACACACACACACACACACACAGAAAAGAAGTGAGAGTACAGGTGTGTCCCCACAGAGCTCCAAACTAGAAGCATACCTGGTTTACTGCTTCTGACACACACACACACACACACACACACATACACACACACACACACACACACACACACACACACACAGAGAGAGACACTGAAAGCCAAGTGTCAGATGTTGAGGAAGCTTCATCTGGGTTAGTTAATGAAAGTCTGGAGAAGACATCAGAGGACAGACACACACACACAACACACACACACACACACACACACACACACACACACACACACACACACACACTCTCTCTTGATCACCACTTTGCTCCACTAAAAGTATCACAGGAGATTGTGTGTGTGTGTGTGTGTGTGTGTGTGTGTGTGTGTGTGTGTGTGTGTGTGTGTGAGTTGGCACACCCTTTTTTCCGTCCTTCCTGTCTTCTTTACAGCTGTTTCCAACTTTCCAATCAACCTGTTTCTTCCCCTCCTCCCAGTCTGACCTCTGACCTTTCTAACCAGCCAACCAGCTTCTTCCCTCTGGACGGAGACGCAGCTTGTGATTGACAGCTGTTGTCTTTCACTAAACTAACACTCTGGGACAGATTTAACACATTTATCGATTTAATATTTATTGTTGATCTGATTACAAAACAACAATGAAACTGCCCAGATGTTGCTTTATTTGCTAAAATTATGATTAGAAATATTAATTAGATATTTTCACACATTTAACCTCTCATGATGAAAACCTATTTTAGTGCTAAAGCCTGAAAATAACCTAAAACTAGAAGGTTTCTGTTTTTCAACCCTTTTTAATTACTGCCATTAATCTGGTCTAATTTGAAATATCTTTAAAAGTCAGAATGAGTACAAGTGATCCTGGAAATAATACCATAATAATAATAATAATGATGATAATAATAATGATAATAATAGTAAAATTAATAATATAATGATAATAATAATAATAATAATTTATAATAATAATTAATGTAAGGGATGTCGCTCAAAGTGCTTAACAGAGAATTTAAAAATAATAAATACAAAAATATAATAATAAAAAATAATAATACAAATAAATAAATAAATAATAATACAAAATAAAATAATATAAAAATGAATAAACAAATAATATAAAATAAAATAATTACATTAGAACAAACAATGCCATCATTTGTACATTTTTGATCATTCTTCCAGCTGCATTTTTCACTTTCCACTTGATTTTATTCATCCATACTTTGTGCTTTTACTCACTCGTCTCTTTTTGTGATGGGCTGATTAAGATTTTTCTGATTTCTAACAGTTGTTCAGATCAGTATAAGCGTCGATCTGCAGGAAGGAAGGGAGGAAGGGAGGAAAGGAAGGGAGGAAGGAGGGAAGGAAGGAGGGAAGGCTGTGTGAAAGTCTCATATTTTCTCACTGTCAGATCTTCACTGGTAAGGAAAATAAGCCTCAGTGATAATGACAGGAAGTTGTTCAGCGTGTGTGGAACACAGATTATATAACAGAGCTGAGCTGAGACGTCTTTTCTCTCCGGTTTAGTCGAGCTGTTCTTCTTCTTCTTCTTCTTCTTGCTCGTCCTGCACCAACACACACGCTTGATAATACAAACTGACTTCCTCCTCCCCTGCGTCTCTCTCTCTCTCTCTCTCTCTCTCTCTCTCTCTCTCTCTCTCTCCTCTCTCTCTCTCCTTCTCTCCTCTCTCTCTCTCTCTCTCTCTCTCTCTCTCTCTCTCTCTCTCTCTCCGCTGAGGGATGAACGGAGAGAGAGAGGGAAAAGATGCCAAATCTTGCAGTCAGACTTTTACTTCTCCTCCAGTAACTGAACAACAATCATCCCTCTTTCTTTCCAGTCGCCTTCATCCAATAAACCACAACACCTCCAAAACACACCACACATAATTAATGACCTCAGCTGTGTGTACATGCTTGTTAACATGTATGTGTGGAAATGTTGCACATCTGTTTTTCTGCATGTTCAACACCCCCCCCCCCCCCTCCTCAGTCACCCCTCCCCCCTCCAACACAAACACACACATCAACACACGCACACACACACCCTCAGGGCTGTTACACATCATTGTGTTTGTTCGTGTGTGTGTTGACGCGTCTCCGCTAATTGTCTCCCATCACACTCTGCTGCTGTTCTCTTACAGCTGAGGGGATGGATGGATGGATGGATGGATGGATGGATGGAGGGATGCATGGATGGATTTGAGGGAGGGGAGGGAGAGATGGATGGACGGATGGATGGAGGGAGGATGGATGATTGGATGGAGGGAGGGAGGGAGGGAGGGATGTATGGATGTATGGATGGATGGATGGATGGATGGATGGATGAATGGAGGGAGGGAGGGATGGGTGGAGGGAGGGAGGGAAGGACGGATGGATGGATGAAGGGAGGGATGGATGGAGGGATGGTTGGATGGAAGGATGGATGGATGAAGGGAGGGATGGTTGGATGGATGGAAGGATGGATGGATGAAGGGAGGGATGGTTGGATGGATGGAAGGATGGATGGATGAAGGGAGGGATGGTTGGATGGATGGAAGGATGGATGGATGAAGGGAGGGATGGATGGAGCTTTAAGGGCTTAAAAACGTTGTATTCAATATGTTTTTATTGGTTTAAAACACAATTTCCTGGCGTTTATTTGCCAGTTCAAACTTTAAAGAGTTAAAACTGTCTCAGACTGAGTTGACTCTACATGACGTTTCTGGATCGTGACTCCTGAGCTGCAGTTAGAATTTTCTTTTATCTTTAAGTTTTCTTCAACACTTCCTAAAGTAGAAAGAAGAAGAAGTAGTAGTTATAGTTATAGTGGTGAGTGAGTATGGGGTGTTCTGGAGGACAGAGATCACTATTTCCCTCCTGACTCCTGATCCCCCCGAAGACACGAGTTCAGAGCAGATAAGCAGCAGAGGGGAGAGCAACGTTTAATCGGCACAGCGCCCTTGACTCCAAGCGAAAAGGAAAAAGAGAGAGAGAGTGGAAGAGCGTCATTTCATCCACTCCGTCTGTCCTTTCACCCGACGGAGAGATGATCTCCCCGGGGGCCGACTGGGGAGAAGAGTCAGAGCCCGAGGGGAGCAGAGGAGGAGGAGGAGGAGGAGGAGGAGGAAGATGATGGACAGGCCGCTGCTCTGGAGATGTGAAGGTTTTTTAACGTGATTCTCCACGCTGTGAAGGATCAGAGAAGGTCATAAGCTCATCTGCTGGATGAGACTGACGTGTCGCTGCTGTTAAAAACTACTTTATTAAACTCTGCCGTGCATCTTTGTTCTTTCATGCACTGCAGGAGTTCTGTCATCCGCCTTTTTAAACTGTAAAAAGGGAGTCAGTCATGATGCAGAGGCAGCCAGAGTCAACACAGATAACTAAAAATGATATATCCTCTATATATGTTGTTGTTTTTTTTTTTTTTACATAAATTGATTAGAAATGGTTTGCAATCCTTTCTTTCCTTTTCTCTTTGGACTAACATCCTCGTTTATTTTAGTATTTTATTTAATAATTAATGGAAATGTCAACTTGTACATGTTCAAGCCAACAACACAAACTGCACATAGAAAAACAAGCTCTCTCTCTTTTGACTTGCAATAAATCCCATGTTGTCCCCAATTTGTGAAGAAGATGCCAAAATATTCACCTAAAACTTAAAGAGGAACATATTTTTCACATCTGCAGCTCTATATTAATATTCTGAGTCTGTACTGGAATATCTTTACATGATTTCCAGTTAAAAACTCCGTATTTATCTTCTACTGGTCCTTTATGCAGCCGCTCAGTTCAGCCTCTGTCTATTAACAGGCCGTTTTAGCTCCTGTCTCTTTAAGGCCCCCCTTAGCAACCACCTTAGCAACCAAAGCTTCTACATAAACTATAGTAGCAGGATTTCACTTCTTTACTCCAAGTGTTCAACTTCTCAAATCACACCCGTACATGTTGGAGCTGAATCACATCTGAGATACTAGAGTGGAAACACCTTAGCAACCGCCTTAGCAACCGCCTTAGCTGATTAACTAAGTAATGGACTAAGAAACGAACTAAGTAAGTTACGAACTAAGTAATGAAGTAACGAACTAACGAACTAACAAACTACCGAACTACGTAGGCAAGTAACAAATTAAATAAGTAAGTTACGAACTAAGTAATGAAGTAACGAACTACCGAACTACATAGGCAAGTAAGGAATTAAATAAGTAAGTTACGAACTAAGTAATGAAGTATGGAATGGCTTTATTTGTCACTATAACAAGTACAAGTACAAGTACAGCGAAATTACAGCAATCACCCGTCCATACATATACAACATACAATACATAACAAGACAGAAGCGGATGACTGAGCAAGGACGGAGGGGAAAAGAGGGGAAAGAAAAAACGAGGAGAGAGGGGGATAAAAAAAGCAGCACCCAGACTGTGCTCTCGTGAGTACAGTGTGGGAACGGGAAAAAAAACCCCGGCAACATGAGCACATATAGGCACATTTTTACAACATTAAAAACACCAAAACAACTTTTGCACCGGGGGAGGGGGAAAGGGAGAGGGAGATGTTCCAGCTCAGACAGGCAGCCAGCCGCGGCCGCAGCCATCTTCGGCGCCGCCATCTTCGGCGCCGCCATCGGACCCCGCCTGTCGTACTGGGGGGTGAAAGCGGCGAAGGCGTGGGAGGGGGAGTAGGGAGGTGTAGTATATGTGCATGTGTGTAAGTGTTCATGGATGCGTGTGTGTACATAAGCCCGAAGAGTTGCTTCGTCCAGCTTCACAATCAGTGCCTCAGTTCGTATGGTGTCATCGCGATAACACAGCAAGTTGCCATGGAGACGTCCCTGATCGTGTCCCAGGCCGAGTCAACAATCAACAGGTGTCCGTGAAGAAGGGAGGGAGGGAGAACAATACAGAACTACAGAACTACGTAGGCAAGTAAGGAATTAAATAAGTAAGTTACGAACTAAGTAATGAAGTAACGAACTAACGAACTACCGAACTACCGAACTACGTAGGCAAGTAACAAATTAAATAAGTAAGTTACGAACTAAGTAATGAAGTAACGAACTACAGAACTACGTAGGCAAGTAACGAATTAAATAAGTAAGTTACGAACTAAGTAATGAAGTAACGAATTACCGAACTACGTAGGCAAGTAAGGAATTAAATAAGTAAGTTACGAACTAAGTAATGAAGTAACAAACTACAGAACTACGTAGGCAAGTAACGAATTAAATAAGTAAGTTACGAACTAAGTAATGAAGTAATGAACTAAGCAGGCAAGTAACAAATTAAGTAACGAACTAAGTAATGAAACAACGAACTACCAAACTAAGTTATGAAGTAACAAACTAAGCAGGCAAGTAACAAATTAAGTAAGAAACTAAGTAGGTAAGTAGCTACCTTTGCTCTGATTGGTCGGCTTCAGGATTTCACTTCTTTTTCTCTTCTTTACTTCTTTACTCCAAACGTTCAACTTCTCAAATCATATCCGTACATGTTGGAGCTGAATCACATCTCAGATACGAGATAGGAAGCACCTTACCAACCACCTTACCAACCACCTTAGCAACAAAATGGACAGTCGAGTTCCCCTCAAGTTTTGACCATGTTTGACAATCAACATTAGAACCAGACATAAATAACAGAAAACCACAGAAAGCTGAATATATCACCTTTAACTTGATTAGTGTGAAATGAGACAGCAGCAGTTCAGTGAGTGTGCTGTAATAAGAAGAAGGACTTTAATAATGTCTACATCTACACACACACACACACACACAGACACACACACATACACATACACATACACACACACACACACACACACACATCTTGCTTACTCGCTGATTATCACCTCTTACTAAGCCATGGGAGAGGAGATATTGGGGACATTTAGATTTTTGTGTGAGTGTAAGCAAGTATTGCCGTGAACTTCCTGTCACCCCTCCCCCCTCCTCCACTCTTTACATCTAAATCCTCCTCGGACTCCCTCGTCGCCGATGATTCAGAGCAGTAAAAGTTCTCCCTCCTCTTTTATTGCACACTGATTATAGAAATGTTTAGCAAACACAGTCACAGATTTAAACAAGTTTTATTACATTTATACTTTAGATGTTAAGCAGAGACTGTTTATCTGGAGGTTCAACAACCAGCTTTTTTCATATAATTTGGGGTTTAAATGAGTTGCCTCCATTTCAGTAACAAAGTGCAATAATGAAATAAATGAGTCCACTGTCCATTTTTAAAACTCGTCTTAAAACCTATTTTTACTCCTTGGCTTTCAACTGTGCATGAGACTCTTCTCTTGTTTTAGTGTTTTATGATTTGTTTGTTTTTTAATTATTGCTTTATTGTTTTTAATTTGTTTTAAAAACAATAAACAATTATTTTTAGTATTTATTTCCTGTTAATTGTTTTATGTTCCTGTGTTGTTTTATCTATTATGTACAGCACTTTGTTTCAGCTGTAGTTGTTTTAAAGTGCTATATAAATAAAGTTGAGTTGAGTTGAGTTGAGAGTCTCAGGAATAATAATGAAATACATGAAAAAACTATGGCATCTAGGTTTAAGAATCCTATCTTGTAATACCACTTTGTACCTCAAGAGGCGATAGTGAGTCACTGTAGCGCTCAGTCTGCCATGAGTTTATATGATGTGTCTCAAATCACATACTTCTTTTAGGCTGCGTTCACACTGCAGGCAAATCTGATTCAAATCTGATTCCTTCTCAAATCTTTTTAGGCCTGACTGACACTGTTTTTAACAAGTGTTCAAATGGGATTTGGCTCTGTTCAGATTGGGCCACATTAATGACCAATCTGACAGGTTGCCGTGGCAACATCGTTGGAGCAGAGGCGTCATCTAGCGTGTATTGTGTGATGTCATATAACAGTGACAGCAACAACAAACCCTCGAGCTTCGCTTGAACGGAGCCATCTCCCCAGAGATTAAGAATATGGTTTGGTCTTCTGTCCTCCGTTGCCTCCAGTGATATCACCTAGCAACAACAACTGGAATAAATCCTCCAGTGATATCACCTAGCAACAACAACTGGAATAAGTCCTCCAGTGATATCACCTAGCAACAACAACTGGAATAAGTCCTCCAGTGATATCAGCTAGCAACAACAACTGGAATAAGTCCTCCAGTGATATCACCTAGCAACAACACCTGGAATAAGTCTTTCAGTGATATCACCTAGCAACAACATCTGGAATAAGTCCTCCAGTGATATCACCTAGCAACAACAACTGGAATAAGCGGGTCCGGTGTCTCATAGAGTGACGTAGCGTAGAGACGTAGAGAGACGTCACGGACAGTCAAATCCGATTTGAGTATTTGGAGCTGTTCAGACTCAGACACATCTGTCCAAATGAGATTTGAAACTACCTCCCAAGGTTAGTTTCAATCTGGTTTGCAAAAATCGGATTTCATGTGATTTATGACTGTTCAGACTTCATACGAGTATCTGGTTCCAATCTAGATTGGCTAAAAATCGGATTTTGGCTTGCAGTGTGAACGCAGCCTTAGTACACTTCTTTAGGAACACTTCTGTTAGTACACTTTCTTTTCTTCTTCTTTTATTACACTGCTTCTATATTGCAAAATGCATATGATAATTCATACTCCGAAAGTAGAACTGAAGTGACGTTCATTGCAAGATGATGAGTTAAAACATTTTAAAATTGACCTGCATTATTTTGCATTTTATGACTCTCAGTCAAATCTCGTTCTCGTGAACCCAATATCGTCTCGCCTCGTGAGCAGAGTATATCATCACACCCCTATTTAGTACACTTCTATTAGTATGCTTCTTTTAATACACTTATGTAGCAGCGATAGAGAGACAGTAATGTCAGACTGAGACTAACAGACAGTGACTCACTATCGCCTCATGAGGTACACAGTGGTATTACAGGACGGTCCGGTGCTATAATCTTACATAAAGCACCTTTAAAGTTAAATTGGGTTTAGCGAGTTAGATGTTTAGCTGTGATGGTTAAGGTCAGATTTAGGAGCTGTAGTAGACACACAAGGACAGAAGTACAAACATGTGGCGGTCACAGCAGAAAGTCTGTTCTGCCAGTCCATCTGCCACACACACACACACACACACACACACACACACACACACACACACATACACACACACATACACACACACATACACACACATACAGAGCCAGCTGTCACACAGCGGCCTCTGGGTATCTGACCCATATGCCTCCTTGACCACATGGACACACACATACAGTAAATTCATGTAGAATACACACAGATGGTTATTATCTGGTATTAATACAATAAAACTGTGATTACAACAGTTTCAGACATTATCATCATAATCACTTGTCACTTGTCACATGTCTCCTGTCTGTCTCTCCTTATTGGTTATCAATGGCTGATTATTATCACTATGACTGGTTGAAATTAAAGTATTGAGAGTCACTCATGAAAACATAAAAGAAAACAAACACAAAAATGTACAACACACACACACACACACACACACACACACACACACACACACACACACACACACACACACACACGCGCGCGCGCACACACACAGTGCAGATCACCAGATGTGTAAAGCCAAGTTGATGGTGACGATAACAGAAATGTGGATTCATCTTGGATCGTGTCTGACTTTAGTGAATTAATCTGCAGATGCTCAGGTTCATAATGAGACCAAGCTTTTCTATGACTGTCAGTTTGTGAGTCACGACATAGTTCAAAATGTAAAAACCAGGGGGGGGAGTTCTGGTCCTCTGAAATGAGGCCAACGCGGAAGTAACTTAGAACTGCATTCTATCAAAAGGCCACCAGGGGGCGACCGTCTCTATACAAGTCAATGGAGAATTCACCAACTTCTCACTTGATTTCTAACCTCAGTAAACGTTTTCAAAATGTGTTTATGGTCTCAATCGCTAGTTTAAAGCCTTCTTCAATGCAGTATGATGTTCATTTGGGACATTTTGGCCTCCCTGATTTTATATTTGATGATAAAGCAGGGTATGCATTAGGGCGTGACTACGTCCTGATTGACAGGTTGATTGGCCAATGTCTTCAAGATCCAGCCCTCGTACCCATAGCAACCTCCCCGCTCCGCCCATGGCTCCGCCTCATGCCCATATAAGTAGAATCCGTGTTTTTATTTTTTCCCAGCATGCACCTGAAATTTTCAAGATGGCGCTGCCTAGATCCGAAACTATTGGCTTCCGAGCAGCAGTCCACAAACCAATGGGTGACGTCTAGATGTGACGGCCAGATGTTTCGTCTATTTCTTTTATACAGTCTATGGCTAAAAACATATTTTTAACGTACAGAGAACAGCAGGAAATGCCTTTATGCTGCGTATCGTAAAACAGCGAGCACGGCTAAAAAGATGAAAGTGTAAGCTCGGTGTTATAGAACAGATTCCTCAGGCGTACAGTCATAAAAAAATATCAGGCTGATGGGTCACACACACACACACACACACACACACACACACACACACACACACACACACACACACACACACCCTCCAGGTAGAGATAATAAAGGACTAAACTTTATTTGGGAGTCACACAGCACTTCAGGGACGACAACAAAGAGTTGTCCACTTCCTTCCTTCCTTTCTCTCTCTCTATATATCACACACACACATACACACACACACACACACACACACACCTCTTCAGAGCAGGGCTGGTAATCCAATATGAAGCAGGTTTGTGTTTGCGACGCTGCGGCTTCAAATCAGCTCTGACAGGACGACCGACGCTCGCTCTCTAACACCCCGAGGGTCCACCACGTGTGTGTGTGTGTGTGTGTGTGTGTGTGTGTGTGTGTGTGTGTGTGTGTCACCGTGCCAACCAGTCCGGCCACCACAGTCTGCTAACACCTAGCTGAGCTGTGTGTGTTTAAATTTAGTCTGTTTGTTTGTTCAGTGACCGCTTTCTGGTGACGGTGTTTTGTTTGTTGTGTGTGTGTGTGTGTGTGTGTGTGTGTGTGTGTCTCTGTTTATATTTATTCATTTCATATATACTCTTCATATGTATTTTTTTGCTGCTCTTATAATTATACTCATAATATTGGAGCCATGTCCTAAAATTTCGTGAGTATATTTAAAAACAGACCTTTATTAATTTTAGTATTTCAATCAATCAAACTTTATTTGTATAGAACTTTTCATTCATAGTAATGTAACACAAAGTGCTTCACATAGTAACAAACACAAAAACAAACAAAAGAAGAAGTAAAAGAATGACTCAATAAAAACAGGAAGTAAGAAAACACTATCATAACACCAGAGGTAGGATCAAATTGTAAACAGAATACCCAAATAAAATAAAAGGTCAGACAGTTTAAAGATCTTATCCTGGAACGCGTTGCTAGGGGGGGAGTGTGTGTGTGTGTGTGTGTGTGTGTGTGTGTGTGTGTGTGTGTGTGTGTGTGTGTGTGTGTGTGTGTGTGTGTGTGTGTGTGGTTTCAGAGGAGTCTCTATCTGTATCCTTGTTTATCTTCCGGTCACAGTAGCATGTAGCATTGTGCTATGTGCTGTAACAGAAAACACCTTTTGTTCATTATTAATAAATTAAGCAACTGCCGGAGGAACTAACGCTTTGACCGGACCAATCACAGCCCTTGCGGTCCGCGTTGCCGTGACGCGTAGTTAGGATTTTTTGGAGGTGCACGTCAGGCTATGGCGTAGGGGTCTGCGTCGACGCAGAGAGCTCTGCATAGGTACGCCGTCAGTCCGACGCAGAAGTATAAATCAGCCTGAAGAAGAAGAGCTTTTTTTTTAGCTGAAGAAGAGAGGATGTTTCTCTTGTCAGTTTTCCCCTCCGGAGGTTGTTGGTTTTTCTGTCTGATGTTCAGGCAGTCGGAGGCTGAAGATGAAGAGGAGGAGGAGGAGGATGAAGATGAAGAGGAGGATGAGGAGGATTTGAAGTGGCTTCCAGGCTGGAGAGTGTTTTACTGAAGATATGTGGCGGCCATGTTGTTTCCTTCTTTGTTAGCTTTTTTTTAGCCTTTGGGGGTTAAACAGTTGGTCACACACACACACACACACACACACACACACACACACACACACACACTAGTAACGTTACATTCAGTCAAGTCTTCTTTGAACCATTAATCAGTTTTACATCTTCAAACAAGCACTGAAAACATGAAAACATGTAGCTGAGAATAAAACCAAAGAGCTCCTACAATAATAATAATAATAATAATAATAATAATAATAATCATGATTTTATTTATATGTGTTATTCCAGGCAAGCCACAAAATGATTACGAACACAAATGAAGTCTTTCTTATCAATTATATTTGTCTATTACTTTTGTCTTTTAGTCTCTTTCTTTACCTAGTGTTAGTCCAGCTTTTATTAAACTCCTATTTTACTTTATTTTGTCTTTTTTAATCTATTTTAACCTCATTTTTACTCTAACTTTTAATGAACATTTTTCTCTTATTTTACCTATTTATTTACTTACTTTTTATGTATTTTATTTACATTTTTTAAGCTTTTTGTTTATCACTTTTATTTTCTCTTTTGCATGCATTGGTCTCCAGTTTTGTCTTTAAATTGTTTTTTTAAATTATTATTATTATAGTTCATATTTTTCTCTTTTTCTCTTATTCTGTCAAATTATCAGCTTGTCAATCAAATAACTGTAAAGCACTTTGAACTCTAGTAGGCTGTATTTCATTGTAGCACATAAACTAGTAATATAAAGAAATTATTATTATTATTTTTTGTGAGTGTTTGCAGTGTAAAGCTCACATATAGCCGGTGCGTCAGACAGTGAAAGTAGATAGTTTAGGAGATTTTGACTCATTTGCAGCTGTGCAGTCACATGATCATCCAGACACAGAGCGATGATTAGTGTTCAGTGTGTGAGACAAAGAGCAGGCGGCTCCGTCAGCGCTGCTCATACCTGCTTCACTTTGTTAAATGAGACGTGAAGAAGAAGAAGAAGAGGAGGTCTGTGTGTTAAAAGGAGGAGGGGGGGGGGGGGGTGATGACAGACGCCATGTTGGAGTCCTGCAGCTGAAATACCATCACATCACCAAACATAACAACTTCTCTACGTCTTCATGACTATCTAACAGCTGCAGAAGAAGAAGACCTGAAAATTAAAATTAAAATGAATTACTCCAAAACTTTCTCCATTTACTTTTATTTAAAACACAATGAAACACACATATTACACCTGAAACAGTCAGTTACTGGTTAACTGTAATGGTTTAACTTAGACTGTGTTCAGGTTTGGCTAAGTTTCAAGTAAACCTTTTAAACCTAACCCTAACCCTAACCCACAATAACTTTACATATTTAATACAGTGAGTTTAAATAGATCTACTGCAGCTGAGTCACACTTCAGTATCAGTTTGGTCTAGTGTCTGAAATACTTCTGATCAACACACAATCATGTCTCTGTAGCTGCAGACACAGCTGGAGTGTGTGTGTGGAGCTGCTTAACATCGCTGTTTATAGGACGGTATAGTTCATAGTGTGGACGCTCACATTATTATGGTTATAGTTATTGTTCTTAATGTGGAGCCTTTTACATCCTATAATTATATGAAGATCAAACCTCTGTCTCTATTTTACTGGTTAATAGGACTTCCTTCCTTCCTTCCTTCCTTCCTTCCTTCCTTCCTTCCTTCCTTCCTTCCTTCCCTCCTTCCTTCCTTCCTTCCCTCCTTCCTTCCTTCCTTCCCTCCTTCCTTCCTTCCTTCCTTCCTCCCTTCCTGCCTTCCTTCCTTCCTCCCTCCCTCCCTCCTTTCCTTCATTCTTCCTTCCTTCTCCCTCCCTTCCATCCTCCCTTCCTTCGTCCTTTCCATCCTTCCTCCCTCCTTTCCTTCCTTCTTCCTCCTTCCCTTCCTTGACTCGAGGACAACAGGAGGGTTGAATTAAACATGATTGCGTTAAAGGAGCAACTTATACACCAGTTTTTATGGTATTAAGTTTTGAGCATTAACCCTTTCAACCTGTGTATAAACCAGGTGAATGCCTTTCTGGCTCCAGCAGCAGTGTGGTGACATCACTCCATCAACAGGTCTGACAAAGAGACTCCATTTCCCATAAAACACTGCTGAGAAATGACTTCTCGGATAGCGGTGGTATGTGTGAGGAGTGTAAGAGCTGCTGACAGACGGAGGGAAGTGATGGATTAGAGCAGCATGTTGAGACGACAGGAGCCGGTTAGACACGATGAGACAAGTCAGTGAAGAGACACACAGAGAGGACACTGGTACTGGAAGGTCACCAGTTCAGTTTCTTAACCTTCCTGTAGTCCTCCTGGGTCAAAATGACCCCGTCTGTTTTGACTGTTTCTCCTTTCCTCCCTCCTTCTCTCTTTCTTTCCTCCCTCCTTTCCTTCCTTCCTCCTTCTCTCTTTCTTCCTCCTTTCCTCTCTCCTCCCTCCTTTCTTTCCTTCTTCCTCCCTTCCTTCCTCCTTTCTTCCTTCCTCCTTCTCTCTTTCTTTCTCCTTTCCTTCCTTCCTCCTTCTCTCTTTCTTTCCTCCCCCACCTCGTTATCTCTCTGTCTGATCAGAGTCTGGGTTTAATCCATTACTTTAAGGCTAGAGAACGTTAGACCACCTTCGTCGTCATGGCTACAATAATAATAACCACAGGGTTGAGATTAGGGGACGATCGTAGGTATGACTTCTTAAAAACTGTGGCAGCTCGCAGTTTAAATACTCGTCATCTGAACTGCACCACTGCTCCCTCAAATGATGTAGTCATCTGTTTTTGCGTGTGTTTTTAATATATTGTTGGTTTGATGTGTTTGAATGCTCAATTTGAGATCTTGCAGTCAGAATCGTTGTTTGTTTATTCAAAGTCTAAAGTTTCATATATTCTTCATACTTTATGGATCCTTCACATTGCTTGGTAAAAAAAAAACTTTTACTAAAAATACCCAAAACACCACCTTATCTGGTCAAAAAGTTAATATCCCCTGCTTTGGGTGGTCCCCAGAACGATAGACATACAGGAACACACACACACACACACACACACACACACACACCTGACTCAGCTTGCGGTCTCATGGAGTAAAGCTGAACATACAGCCTGAAGCCTTCACCTCCTTCACCTCCTTCACCTCCTGCAGAGCACTTCCTCCCCTCCTCCTCTTCCTCCCCTCCTCCTCCTCCTTCTCTTCCTCATCCTCATCCTCCCTCTCTTTCTTCTCCTTTGAATCATTCTTTCTTATGTTGTTCGTTTCACCCCCCCCCCCCTCTCTCTCTCTCTCTCTCTCTCTCCCTCTCTCCTCCTTCCTTCTTATTCTCTTGCTCTTTCTTCTTTACCTCCTTATATACATTTCTCTCTTTTCTCCTCCTCCTCATTCTCTCTACCATCCCTCCATTCCTCTTCTCCGTCTCCTCCTTCCTCCTTTCTTTTCTTTCATCTCTTCCTCCTCTCTTCCTTGTCTTCCTCCTTCACGTTTCCTCTCCATCCTCTCTTTCTCCTCCTCCTCCTTTTACTCCCTCTCTTTTGGTCTCTTGTCATCTTCTCGTCCTCCTCTCTTCTTTCTCTTTCTTCCTCGCCTTCTATTATTCATCCCTCTCTTTCATCATCATCTTCTCTTTATTTGTTATTTTTTCTCCTCCTTCTTATTGTCCTCCTTTACTTTCTTCCTTCCTTTTCTCCTCCTCTTCACATTTCCTCAACATCCCTCCATCTCTCTCTCCTTCTGTCCTATCTGTCTTCTTTTCTTCTCTACACTTTCTCCTCACTCCTCCTTTTTTTCATATTGCTTCTTCTTCTCCTCCTCATGACCTTCCCTTCTTCTCCTCTTCCTCCCCATCACTCCTTTCTTTTTCTCCTAACAACAAACACAGTCTGCTTCGAATTGCACCACCCGCTGCTCACACACACACACACACACACACACACACACACACACACACACACAGAAGGTCACAGTAGCCGAGGTCAAAGGTCACAATTCAAAGGAGTGTAAGGTGGCTTTGATCAAACACTGTTTTATCTCTCTCTTTCTCTCCTCCTCTTTCTTTCTTTCTTTCTTTCTTTCATTCTTCGTCTTTCATTCTGTCCTTCAGTCATCCTTTCCTGGCGTTTCTTTTTCTCTTTTCTTTCTTTCTTTCTTTCTTTCTTTCTTTCATTTTCTGTTTCTTAGGTGTTTTTCTCTTCCTTTCTTTTATCGCTCTTTGCTTATTTTTCTTTCTTTCTTTCCCTCTTCCTTTCAGTTATCATCCTTTTCTGACGTCTGTCTTTCAATTTCTTTCTATTTTTTTATCTTTCTTTCTTTTATCACCCTGCTGATGTTTCACTCTTTCTTTCTTTCAGTCATCCTTTCCTTACGTTTATTTCTTTCCTGACATTTAATTTCTTCTTTCTTTGAATTTCTATCTTTCCTTTCTTTTCTTATATATGTTTTCTCTTCCTTTCTTTTATCACCCTTAGCTGCTGTTTCATTCATTCTTTCCCCCTCTTCCTTTTCGTTTCCACCCTTCCCCCCTTCCTCCTTCTCAGCATCTCTCCTCCCTTTCCGTCTCTTCTCTCCTCACTTAATTTTTCAGCTGCTTCCCTCTTTTTCTTTCTTTCTTTCTTTCTTTCTTTCGTTTTCTTCTTCTTTCTTGTATCTCCAGTAGTCTCTCTTCTTTCTTCTTTCTTTGCCCTCATTCTCTCTCTCTCTCTCTCTCCTGCCGGATGCCTCGGGTGTATCTTCAGATGTGTGAGGGCCAAAAGCAGGGTTGTGTGAGGCTAGTGTGTGTGTGTGTGTGTGTGTGTGTGTGTGTGTGTGTGTGTGTGTGTGTGTTTGCCAGCTGGCGGTGTGTTCAGAGCTGGTGGAATGTTCTGCAGGGCTCCACAGCCTGCGACTGGGAGAGATAAGGCACCGGACACACACACACACACACACACACACACACACACACACACACACACGGGCAAAGCAAGCAAACAAGCAAACAGAGGATGCTGCCAAAGACACTTTCAAACACACACGTACAGACACATACACACAGCTGATCCCTCCGACACACACACACACACACACACACACACACACACACACACACACACACACACACACACCAGCGCGGATCAGCTCAGTCGTTCAGTAATCAGGCTGGAAAAAGAAACTTTTGCTAAAAAGCCAGAACAGGAGAGAAATAATTATACAACATTATAAACAAAAAGATGTGAAACGATGATCAGCTGTTTATTATCTGCTCTATTGATCGATGACCTCACACACTGATCAATACATAACACATAACTGATAGATAAACTAGATGGTCTGCAGCCAAAAAGTGAATTGAATCATTTGAAATCATCTCACAGCCTCCTGCCTGCAGTGTGTGTTTGTGTGTGTGTTTGTGTGTGTGTGTGTGTGTGTGTGTGTGTTTGTGTGTGTGTTAGTCAGCTGGTTTGTTTTCACTGTAACTTCATGTTTCATCATAAAGGTCATTTATTTATTTAAAGTAATTAAATCATAACATGTTTGCAACCGCTGCTGTTTATAAAGATGAACTACAAGAAGATAGCTGAAGATAACTTTAGTGTGTTGAGCTGCACTGAGCTCACAGATGAGTTCAGCTTTTACGGTTTCATCATCATCATCATCATCATCATCACACGCCTCTAGCTAACTCACATTCATTTGGTAAGTTGGTCAGTGAAGCCAGTGTCTGCTCAGCCAAAGATAGGAGGTCTAATGAAATAGTTAAATTGAAGCAACTGCTACACTGCTCAGATGTCAAGTTGGGTTATTTCAGATCTCAGTTCAGTCATAATCGTCATTGCATAAAAATGTTGGAATGCTAAGACTTAATATATTTAAGAGACTTGAAAGCATTGAAGGTTGAGGAGTGATGCTGCATTTGGATTTTTCAAACAACAGCCTAAAAACACACTGATGTGCACTAAGCCTTCTCATCCTCATCACCAGTGGATCAGTGCTGGTTATTAAGAGGCAGAAGACTAGATGATCTGACCCTAAACTAATAAAGATATAACTATAATGTGATTAAAACCTTCTTACCTACCTGCAGCAGGTCTAAACATGGTCATATTGGACGAATAAATAAGATATAAAACTACTCATTTATATAAGAGTCAGTGATAAATAAGGGTTGGTAAGGTGAGGAATTCAAAAATATAAAAAAAAAATAATTTAAAAGCAGCATCAGGTTTGTTCAAATGTACATTTAGTATTTTTGTTGGTTTTATATCATTTGAAATGATGTTTGCACCATTTTTTACCAAAAGTAAGACTGAATGCTCCTGAAAATGTCAAATGGTGTAACCACAAAAGAATGATAGATATTAAATATTTGATCATCTACAGTGTATTTAAGTGGACTTATACTAATAATGACTGTAAATGTTTCCTGATCTCCATGATTCTCCAGATGAAATGTAATATTTAGAACAATAGTATTCCATTAGCTTTATTTAATATAAAAGTTATAATGTAAGATCATGCCAAACTAGTTGATATGCTGTTTTATTGACTATTTACTGTTTTTAAGCAACGTTCAATTATTTGGTACAAAATTTTTATGGTTACACCACTTAGACATTTTTACCATAATCCATCCTTCCATCCTTCCTTCCTTCCTTCCTTCCTTCCTTCCTTCCTTCCTTCCTTCCAAAGTGTTTATGGTTACATCACTTAGACATTTTTGCCATAATCCTCTAATATATTCTCTCTAAATGGATTAAAAGCAGAAATTTGATGCTGGGTCCACAAAAAAAGAATGTGTGAAGTTATTCATACGTTTATTTTCACATTTTAACCCTTTAAATTTAAACTAAACCACATGGACATAATAACACATCACTGACCCAGATATGAAGAATATTAAATGGGAACTTAATTTAATGTAATAGTTCCTGGATTAGATTAGTTTATTGATTGCATGATGATGTAATGCTTTTATTTTGATATAGGTTCAAACCTTTACCTTTAAGTCCTGAGCTCCTTCCTGTGACTTCTGTGTACTAAATGTAGAATATATCAGATTTCTGGATTAAAGATTATTTTCTCTTCTTGTCTAAATAATCCAGCGTTTCTATATAATCCCTCAGAAATTAGCAGGATGTTAATCTTTCCCCCGAACTCTGGACGACTTCTTTCACATCACGCTGGGTCAGATTACAGCTGACACATCGTGTGAGTAAAGTATGTTTGAGTGTGAAATGAAACATCTCACTAACAACTTTCTGGGATTTCTTTTAAATTTGGCATCAATTTTCACGCTCCTCAGATGATAAATCCTCGAGTTTCTGACCTTTTCGTCTGGCGAACTTTCACCGGCTCCGGATAAAAATATCTTTTTAATCTGAAATTCATCAAGTTTGTTCATGTTTCTAAGAAGATGAAGCCTTTGATTTTACCTCTGACCTTTTCTTTCTTTTTTTTGCTACTGGCTACCCTCACATCAACATTTCCTCTCAAAATCACTGAGACGACGTTTACATCACTAAAACATGAAGCATAAAAACCCAACGTATGTATTTATTCATATATCTTTTATTTCTTTTAATCTCCAGACTTTTATTTTGAAAAAAGGAAAAAAAAAAAGAGTAAAAACAAACGTCTCTGACCTTCTGTAATTAAATAAAGTCATAAGAGGATATAATGTAAAACACACAGTCTTTAATGTGTGTGTGTGTGTGTGTGTGTGTGTGTGTGTGTGTGTGTGTGTGTGTGTGTGTGTGTGTGTGTGTGTGTCACAGCAGCAGCAGCGACACTCTCCTAACACCCAATTTGTCTCCATAAAGCTCAAAGATCAGAAGAAGAAGAAGAAGAAATGAAGCCGACTTTAAAAGAAAACATGAAAAAAAAAAAAGCAGATTCGGCACTAATCAGGAGAACAGGAAGCGTCGCCGCGGTGACACTAACGACTTCCTGCTCCAGTAATTGGAAAATAAACGAGTGGAAGGAAGAGAAGAAGAGAGGAAGAGAGTCTGTTAGTGCAGCATCAAAAGATACGTCTTCCTTTCTTCTTTTATCCCTCCATCTTTCTTTTCTTTCATCCCTCCATCTTCTACATATTACTTCATCCTTCCATCTTTCTTTTATCTCTCTATTTCATCCCTCCATCACCTTTTATCCATCTCTTCCTCTGTCTCTCCTTCTTTCTTTCATGCCTTCCTCTCCCTTTATCTGTTTTACTTTTTCCATTGTTCTTCCATCCCTCCATCTTTCTTCCATCTCTATATCATCCCTCTATCTTTCTTCCATCCCTCCATCTTTCTTCCATCCCTCTATCTTTCTTCCACCCCTCTATCTTTCTTCCATCCCTCCATCTTTCTTCCATCCCTCTATCTTTCTTCCATCTCTATATCATCCTTCTATCTTTCTTCCATCCTTTCATCTTTCTTCCATCTCTATATCATCCTTCTATCTTTCTTCCATCCTTTCATCTTTCTTCCATCTCTATATCATCCCTCTATCTTTCTTTCCTCCTTCACTCTTCTCCTCTATCTTTCTTCCATCCCTCCATCTTTCTTCTATCCCTCTCTTTCTTCTATGCCTCCATCTTTCTTCCATCCCTCCTTCTTTCTTCAATTCCTCTCTTTCTTCCAACCCTTACAAACAGTCGCTCCATCTCTCCCTGTTTTTCTGTCATTTCTCAATCTCCATTCTTCCTTCCTTCATTCCTTCCTTCCATCCATTCATCTTTCTGTCCTCCATTTCTCTTTCATCTTCTATCTCTTCCTCAATCATCCATCCATCCATCAGTTACCATTTCCCCTCTCCATCCTTCTTTAACCCTTTATAACATTCCTTCTTCCTCTCATCCTCCCAGCTCCTCTCTCATCCCTCCATTCTTCCTCCTCTTCCTCCGTGCTAACGGGATTAGCGTCGCGTCTTAACGAAGCAGAGGAAATAATTAGTCCCGTCTCTGATAACGTTTCTACGCCTCATTAGAAAACCACAACTCCTGCTTCTCTTTCTTTTTACTCCCTCTTTCTGTCCTCTGTCTGTCCTCTCTTCATCCCACCTTCTTTTTTTCCCTTCCTTCATCACACATGTGGAAAACTTAAGCTGCAGTTCCTCTAACGACCACCAGGTGCTAAACAAGAAATTCTCACAGTTTCATTTACATTGTGACTAAAACCAAGCAGGATATATTAAGAGAGTGTTTGTGATAAGTTGTTTGATTGATGTTTTTTTGACTCTTTAACGCTAAGTTGACACTGGAAGTATAATTTGAAGGCTACAGGAAGCGGTAACTACCTCATCATAAAAGCTAACGGTTGTTCTTTGCGTTAACAGAAGTTTAAGTCTGTGTCTGAAATCATTCCCTCATTTACTACATAGAGCAAAATATTTACCCTCCACCTTTTTATTTGAGTGTCTGAATGGATCCACTGTATATTGTCCTCAAAATAAAGTAGTGTCCATGTTCACTACTGCAGAGAGTTTCTAACAGGAGGAGAAATCCCACTCTGAGATCTTGTGCTTGTGAAGTAGTTCAGATTAAATATGGCCCAAAATATAACTTTTATGGTGTAAAAAACAAGTTCTACCAGTTTTAATGTTGCTTTCAGTATAAGCGGTAGAGACTTGGGCTGGGTGGTTATATTGCAAAAATCAAAATCACCATTAATTGAGCTTTTAGCTCACACATGAGGATCTTTAGGGAGTGAAGATAAAGATGTTTTAAGGTGTGACGCTGTGGTTAATGTCTAGTTTACTTGATTAGAACTATGTAAAGATCATGGTTTGGGCTAAAATGATCACTGGAGACAAGTTTTCAAATTGCTTAAAGATATGCAACCTTTGTTGTCATGGCAACAGTGATCACCACCATTAATTGACATGAACAAGATTAAGTCAATTAGAGTTTCTAAATGTCAGTTTCGATTATTTTTCAATTAGTTGCCCAGCCCTAGTAGAGACAAGATATACCTTTCTGCATTCACATTTGTGTGAGTGTGGAGTTATTAAGTGAATGATAACATAACATGATCAATACTTTACTGATAATATCTGAACAGAAATACCATTGCATGACTCAAGATGATGATTGGTGTCCAAAATCTTGTTTTGCTGCCTGTTTCTTGTAGTAATGTTATCTAATAGTTACTGAACTAGGAATAGATGAGAGGCAGAATTAATGAGCAGAACCAAAATGTGGATTGCTAGAATAAAAAAGAGAGAGAGATAGGTGAGAAACAATGATGTTTTTATCCTCCGTCAACCGAACCAGTGAACTACCATCAACACGGTCGCTCTCACTTAGTTTTTAACGGCTCTAAATGCTCATGGGAAACAACACTTCGCTTCCACTCAACGCAGCGCTGTGAGGAAATATTCTCACCCTCTCATCAGAGCAGACACAAGACGCTGCCGTCATTTCATGTGCAAATGAAGCTGTTTAATTGCAGATTCAGCTCAGAAACATACAGACACTCCTGCTCTGCTCCAGTGTTTAAGGATTATTAAAAGCATTCCATGTGTTAGCCTGTCAACACACCTGCTGCGTGTGTTTGGTATTTATATCCCACTTTCTGTTTGTGCATTTCTGGAGGACACACACACACACACTCACACATACACTCATGCCCTCCTGTGAACCCTCCCATAATTGCTGTCAATCAAACCCTCCAAACACACAAACAAACACAAAAGGCTGCGCTCCCCGCTCGCCTCCGAGGAGCCCCGAAACAGCAGAAACACCCACAGATCAGGCGGAGCGGCGACACCTCGGCCCCTGCGTGAAAAACAAAAGGGCCGCGCCGCGCTGAGTGGAGGGCCGCCTGTCACAGCCGCTCAATGGCTCCTTTGTGTCGCTCTTTAGCCCTCGTTGTCGGCTTAATTGGCCCCCTTCAGCAGCGAGGTGGAGGTCTCTGTCTGCAGAGAGAGAGAGAGGGAGAGAGAGAGAGAGAGGGGGAGAGAGAGAGAGGGGGGGGAGACAGAGAGAGGGAGAGAGTGTGAGAGAGAGAGAGAGAAAGAGACGTAGTGGGAGGGAGAGAGAGAGAGGGAGAGAGAGGGGGGGAGAGAGAGAGAGAGAGAGGTTGATGTTTACTGCACACAGACATGAGGAGGTTTTTATGGAGTGATTTATTTAGGAGAAACATGGAAACACTGAAACATGACAGCAGGTGTGATGTTTATCA
>JAJDFG010000327.1:2500-10000 GCA_021039105.1 Scomber colias
GTGGAGGAGAGGAGGAACAGAAGAGGAGGAGAGGAGGAGGAGCAGAGGAGGAGGAGCAGAGGAGGAGAGGAGGAGGAGCAGTGGAGGAGCAGCAGAGGAGGAGAGGAGGAACAGAAGAGGAGCAGAGTTTTAAGGTTAAATCATGTTTGATGTGGTATGAACTCCTGATTACACTTATTATTATAACATTATTACATCATCACTATCTACAGCAGGGGTGTCAAACATGCGGCCCGTGGGCCTGAACCGGCCCGCCGAGGGGCCGGTTCAGGCCCTTTTCTGACCCTTTCCTCCTCCTCTTCCTCCTCCTTCTCCTGCTCCCCCTCTTCCTCCTCCTCCTCCTCCTCCTCTTCCTCCTCTTCCTCCTCCTCCTCCCTCCTCCTCCTCCTCTTCCTCCTCCTTCTCCTGCTCCCCCTCTTCCTCCTCCTCCTCCTCCTCCTCCTCTTCCTCCTCCTCCTCCTCTTCCTCCTCCTTCTCCTGCTCCCCCTCTTCCTCCTCCTCCTCCTGCTCCCCCTCCTCCTCCTCCTCCTCCTCCTCCTCCTCCTCTTCCATGCTTTAACAAATGTAACATACTCTACTTTCAATAATAAACTAACTAATGAATTAAGCTCTTAAATCCTTAAAATTACATCTACATTTTCTCCTTTCTCCTCCTCTGCTCCTCCTCCTCTGCTCCTCCTCCTCTGCTGCTCCTCTCCTCCTCCTCTGCTCCACCTCCTCTCCTCCTCTGCTCCTCCTCCTCTACTCCTCCTCTGCTCCTCCACTGCTCCTCCTCTTCTCCTTCCTTCATTCCTTCCTCCCTGTCATCTTTCCTTCCTGTCTTTTTTTCCTTCCTTCCATCTGTCCTAACTCCCTTCCTTCCACCTTTCCTTCCTTCATTCCTTCCTCCCTTTCATCTTTCCTTCCTGTCCTTTTTTCCAACCTTTCCATTCTTTTCTTTCTACCCTCCTCACTTTTATGCTTTCCTTCCTTCCACCTGTCTTTCCTTCCCACCTTCCTTCCATTTGTCTTTCCTTCCTTCCTTCCTTCCTTCCTTCCTTCCTTCCTTCTTTTTAATGATCCGGCCCACATGAGATCAAATTGGGCTGTTTGTGGCCCTTGAATGAAAATGAGTTTGACACCCCTGATCTACAGCATATCTAGTAATGTAGCTGCACTTAAATAAAAGAAAAAGAAATATATATATTTATATAAACTTGTCAAACCGGTTGAGTTTCTAAAAGCCAATAGACTGTGAATGAATCAGTAGTAATGTTACTGAGCAGTTATTCATATTTTAACCCTTAAACAGACGACGTGCACCAGGAGATACAGACTCTTTAACCTTCATGTTGTCCTCCCGGGTCCTTCCTCTGTCCTTCCTCTGTCCTTCCTTCCTTCTTCCTTCCTTCCTTCCTTCCTTCCTTCCTTCCTTCCTTCCTTCCTTCCTTCCTTCCTTCCTCAGATCTAAGTTCAGCTGTTAGGGTAAATGTTCCCTCCTTCTGTCCTTTTTTCCTTCCTTCATCTGTCCTTCCTTCCTTCCTTCCTTCATCTGTCCTTCCTTTCTTTCTTCCTTCCTTCCTTCCTTCCTTCCTTCCTTCCTTCCTTCTTCCTCCCTCCTTCCTTTCCTTCCTTCTTCCTCCCTCCTTTCCTTCCTTCTTCCCTCCTTTCCTTCCTACCTTCCTTCCTTCCTCCCTCCTTCCTTTCCTTCCTTCTTCCTCCCTTCCTTCCCTTCCTCCCTCCTTTCCTTCCTTCTTCCCTCCTTTCCTTCCTACCTTCCTTCTTTCCTCCCTCCTTCCTTTCCTTCCTTCTTCCTCCCTTGCTTCCCTTCCTTCCTCCTTTCCTTCCTTCTTCCCTCCTTTCCTTCCTTCCTTCCTTCCTTCCTTACTTTAGGTGCAAATGACATAACTAGTAAGGCCTGTTTAAGGGTTAAGTAGTTTATCAAGTAAAAGCGTCGGTTGATCAGCAACATATTAATAATAATAATGATCATTATCAGTTGCAGCCCTAGAGTCGGTTGGTGGTATTGCACTTTAAGGCACTTCAGCCTCAGCCTGTGGTAGCTGGTAGGATTGTGCATCATATCATTCAATAAATAATGACTTAAGAGGCAAAGAAATCCCTCTGAGCTGGATCGTATCATGACTTCCTGTCTCACAACTGTGTGTAAACCCATTTTTACTGAAAGGAGCTTCAATAGCTAAATAGTTGTTTGAGTCTTTGTCCCGTTAAAGGTCGACTCTGGCAAGGTTTGTTTCTTTTGATAAAAGAATGAAAGTTAAAGGTGTGAATTAAAATCACACAAATAAAACACAGCAGATGGTTCTACAGAAGATTTAAAAAGAAATCAGCTGTGAAATTAAGTGAAAATAAAATACACACATACACCTGTTTATGTGTGCTTTACTGTGTCATAGTTAAAAAGGACTTTTTTAACTTTTATGACATAATGATTTATTAAAATCACAATACAGAAAGGAACATAAAAGAGTTTTTTCTAGCCAGCAGATAAAAGCATAGAGTAAAAGTTAATTTAGTGGTTGAAAGATGTTGTTGTGTTCAAAGTGCTCGATCAAATATGTAAACTTGCAGTTCCATGATAGCTGGGCTCCGCCATCTCACGATGAAGATCATGTGATACGACTGAAAGCACCAGATCTGAACTGAATGAACCTTGTCGTGAGAGTTTTCTGTGTTTATTAAAGACTGTGTAAAGTGAATTCAGACATTTTCTTAGTGGGCGGGTCTGAAAATCACCGCTGCGTTGATTAGCATAAACCCGCCCTGCTGCTGTAGAGGTATAAATACATTCAGCACACACTACTACTACTACTACAGTCTACAGTTAGCCAGTTAGCTGAGTTAGCCGCCGAGTTAGCCGCCGAACTAGCAGCTGAACTAGTAGCTGAGTTAGCCGCCTAGCTAGCTGCTGAGCTAGTAGCTGAGTTAGCCGCCGAGCTAGCAGCTGAGCTAGTAGCTGAGTTAGCCACCGAGCTAGCTGCTGAGCTAGTAGCTGAGTTAGCCGCCGAGCTAGCAGCTAAGTTAGCAGCAGAAAGCTCTCAGACGTAGCGTCCATGTTTCTGGTAGAGGTGGTGACTTTGATTGACAGGTGACACTTGGTAGGGGGCGGGCTTCAGCGGACTCGGAGGCCACGCCCACAGCGTTTGGGAGCAGAGAAAGAGGCTGATTTTTACACAACTTTGAAGCATAATTTCATATATTTGGTGATTTTTTTAATCATTCAAATTTGGCAGGGTGGTTAACAACACACTTTTCTGTGGTATGTCAAACTCAGAACACATATTCATTCTTACTTTACACGGACTTTAAATACCTGTAATTTACAAAGGGGGTCTGGTGCATGCATCAAAATCACACATTAAAACATGTTATTTTTAAAGAAGGTACGATCAGCACATCAACAGTTCGATTCCCGACTCCTCCAGTCCGCATGTTGAGGTGTCCTTGGGTAATCTCCATGGTAACCTGCTGCCACCAGTGTGTGAACATGGCTGCTAGTGTAAAAGCACTCTGAGTGATCTGAAGACCAGTAAGGTGTAAAAGAAGTACAGTTAATTTACCAGTTAACATTTTGTCCATGCCAAAATGAAAAGCAATCAACGGTCCAATCACAGCTCAGGGGCGGGACATGCATGTTTTTTTATATATAATTATGACACAGTAAATGCATTCATGAGAAGGAAATGTGTGTTTACTAGTTTGATTTGTGTTTTAAATGCATTTTAAATCTTCCACCAGCAGTGACTTTTAAAGGAATGATTGTCAAAACAGCTGTGATATATTTAGCAGTAAAGGAGCGTTAAACATAGAGGTGATAATCAGTAATGTCTCTCCTCCACCCTTTCTCCTTCATGTAATGTCATACATCAGGCTTAATGTCCTTGGCGGGGTAATCGATAGAGAGAGAGAGAGAGAGAGAGAGAGAGAGAGAGAGAGAGAGGTGATGGTAAAGCTGCCAGCAGGATGTGAGGGTCATGTGACCCTGTGGAGGAAGATGAGAGACAGAGAGAGGAAGGGTTTCATTAGTTATTAAGGAGGACGATGATGTAGAAAAACAACCTTTGTTTCCTCCAGAATGTGACAGAAGAACATGTGACGTTCAATCTGCTGCTATAACAACCTGTAACCTGGTAACCTGAAGTACTCTACTGTAGTACAGTTAGAGGTACTAGTACTTTACTGTAGTACAGTTAGAGGTACTAGTACTTTACTGTAGTACAGTTAGAGGTACTAGTACTTTACTGCGGTACAGTTTGAGGTACTAGTACTTTACTGTAGTACAGTTTGAGGTACTAATACTTTACTGTAGTACAGTTAGAGGTACTAGTACTTTACTGTAGTACAGTTTGAGGTACTAGTACTATTATTTTAGTACAGTTAGAGATACTTGTACTTTACTGTAGTACAGTTTGAGGTACTAGTACTTTACCGTAGTACAGTTAGAGGTACTAGTACTTTACTGTAGTACAGTTAGAGGTACTAGTACTTTACTGCGGTACAGTTTGAGGTACTAGTACTTTACTGTAGTACAGTTAGAGGTACTAGTACTTTACTGTAGTACAGTTTGAGGTACTAGTACTTTACTGTAGTGCAGTTTGAGGTACTTGTACTTTACTGTAGTGCAGTTTGAGGTACTTGTACTTTACTGTAGTACAGTTTCAGGTACTAGTACTTTACTGTAATACTGCATACTACATCACTCATAATACTGCAGTACTTTTACTGTAATACTGCATACTACATCACTATAATACTGCAGTACTTTTACTGTAATACTGCATACTACATCACTATAATACTGCAGTACTTTTACTGTAATACTGCATACTACATCACTATAATACTGCAGTAACTTTTACTGTAATAATGCATACTACATCACTCATAATACTGTAGTACTTTTACTGTAATACTGCATACTACATCACTATAATACTGCAGTACTTTTACTGTAATACTGCATACTACATCACTATAATACTGCAGTACTTTTACTGTAATACTGCATACTACATCACTATAATACTGCAGTACTTTTACTATAATACTGCAGTACTTTTACTGTAATACTGCATACTACATCACTATAATACTGCAGTACTTTTACTGTAATACTGCATACTACATCACTATAATACTGCAGTACTTTTACTGTAATACTGCATACTACATCACTATAATACTGCAGTACTTTTACTGTAATACTGCATACTACATCACTATAATACTGCAGTACTTTTACTGTAATACTGCATACTACATCACTATAATACTGCAGTACTTTTACTGTAATACTGCATACTACATCACTATAATACTGCAGTACTTTTACTGTAATACTGCATACTACATCACTATAATACTGCAGTACTTTTACTGTAATACTGCATACTACATCACTCATAATACTGCAGTACTTTTACTGTAATACTGCATACTACATCACTATAATACTGCAGTACTTTTACTGTAATACTGCATACTACATCACTATAATACTGCAGTACTTTTACTGTAATACTGCATACTACATCACTCATAATACTGCAGTACTTTTACTGTAATACTGCATACTACATCACTATAATACTGCAGTACTTTTACTATAATACTGCAGTACTTTTACTGTAATACTGCATACTACATCACTATAATACTGCAGTACTTTTACTGTAATACTGCATACTACATCACTATAATACTGCAGTACTTTTACTGTAATACTGCATACTACATCACTATAATACTGCAGTACTTTTACTGTAATACTGCATACTACATCACTATAATACTGCAGTACTTTTACTGTAATACTGCATACTACATCACTCATAATACTGCAGTACTTTTACTGTAATACTGCATACTACATCACTATAATACTGCAGTACTTTTACTGTAATACTGCATACTACATCACTATAATACTGCAGTACTTTTACTGTAATACTGCATACTACATCACTATAATACTGCAGTACTTTTACTGTAATACTGCATACTACATCACTATAATACTGCAGTACTTTTACTGTAATACTGCATACTACATCACTATAATACTGCAGTACTTTTACTGTAATACTGCATACTACATCACTATAATACTGCAGTACTTTTACTGTAATACTGCATACTACATCACTATAATACTGCAGTACTTTTACTGTAATACTGCATACTACATTGAGCTGAGATCTAATCAGTAGTGTGTAGGTTGAACATTGTGCTGCTGTCGTCTTCATGTTGATATTTAAGGTGTTTCGTGTCCTAACACTGATACGGTTGCCGTAGTGACTCATTCAGACATGAGACCGGTATGTTATCATATTTACATGATGAAGTGCATGAAACTCTGAAAGCAGTTAAACACAAGGTGATGATAGCGGCTGGTTATTAGTCACACAGCGTGGAGAGTGTGATAACGTGCAGCCAGAGGAGGAGGAAGTGCAGAGGCCTCGTGTGAGTCTGACTTCCTCTCGGTGAAGCAACGTCACCGCAGCGACTTCTATTCATGTCAAACAGCTCAGACGTGTTCCTGTGGTGTCTGTCCGGGTCGGCCAGCTCCTTCACTCTGTCTGTCAGGTGTTTGTTTAAGCTTCTGTGGTGAATATGAAAACTCTTCTGGTTGAATCATCGACACACAAACAGAGAGACACTGTAATAAACATCCAATCAGAGAGCTTCATCTCTGTTGCCATGCAGCTGATGGCAGAGAGTTGTATAATAAGTTTGATCAATTAAAATATTTAGATTCATATATTTTTGGATTTTTGACCAATTTTGTCCCATTTAGACATTGTTGATCCTGTTGGCTGTGAGGTTTCATCATGAACATGTTACATCTCTTTATCTGCCCCCCCCCCCCCCACTACCGGCCCTTTAGCTGTTTGAGCTTTCATGTCTGGACCTAACATACAGAACCCAGGACCCTCGATGAAACAGGGCTTGACCCATTCTTTAGAGGCTGATAATTATCTGTTGGAAACCAAATATGGAGTTACAAGGTTTTCCATCTGACGGCAATCTAATTATCTGATTGGAATAAAATAAAATAAAAGTTATATTCTAGTAAGTTAAGTCTCATGATTGACTCTTTTATTAGGGCTGGGCAATTAATCGCAAAAAAAACGATATTTAGGAACTCAAATCAACTTAATTGTGCTCATGTCAGTTAATGGTGGTGTTCACTGTTGCCATGGCAGCAAAGGTTGCATACAGATCTTTACATAGTTCTAACCAAGTAAACTAGACATTAACCACAGCTTAGTCACACCTTCAAACATCTTTATTTTACCTCCCTAAAGATCCTCATGTGTGAAAATACTAAACTAAACAATCATTGTTCATCAAGGGTGGAGATAATCCTTCATTAATCATAATCCAGGTTAAAAGATCAATTAATCATGACTTTGATTTTTGCCATAATCACCCAGCATGGTGAAGTGATGAGGTCACATCACAGTGAGCTCAGGTTGTATCAACGAGCACCAACGAACC
>JAJDFG010000327.1:15000-30000 GCA_021039105.1 Scomber colias
CAGTGCAGTGATGGGTTAGGGTTAGGGTTAGGGTTAGGGTTAGGGTTAGGTTAGGGTTAGGGTCTTCATGTTGATCAGTGCAGTGATGGGTTAGGGTTAGGGTTAGGGTCTTCATGTTGATCAGTGCAGTGATGGGTTAGGGTTAGGGTTAGGGTCTTCATGTTAATCAGTGCAGTGATGGGTTAGGGTTAGGGTTAGGGTCTCCATGTTTATCAGTGCAGTGATGGGTTAGGGTTAGGGTTAGGTTAGGGTTAGGGTTAGGGTCTTCATGTTTATCAGTGCAGTGATGGGTTAGGGTTAGGTTAGGGTTAGGGTCTTCATGTTAATCAGTGCAGTGATGGGTTAGGGTTAGGTTAGGGTTAGGTTATGGTTAGGGTCTTCATGTTGATCAGTGAAGTGATGGGTTAGGGTTAGGTTAGGGTTAGGTTAGGGTTAGGGTCTTCATGTTAATCAGTGCAGTGATGGGTTAGGGTTAGGTTATGGTTAGGGTCTTCATGTTGATCAGTGAAGTGATGGGTTAGGGTTAGGTTAGGGTTAGGTTAGGGTTAGGGTCTTCATGTTTATCAGTGCAGTGATGGGTTAGGGTTAGGGTCTTGTTGTTTACTGTGCTGCTGGAAGCGTCCACTTCACTGCGTTGCTGCGACAGGTTCAAACATGCAGACTGATGCTCGGCGGCTACTCAGTCACTACAATGTCTACCTCTCTCTCTGCTCTTCCCTCCAGTTATCTCTCTCTCTGCTCTTCCCTCCAGTTATCTCTGCTACAAAGAGACAGTCAGCGCCAACCTAACACAAACATAACTCATTTAAAGAGCAACGTTTAGTCATGTAGACCAGGCAGGATTAACTTTAAACTGGGATTACTGTCGTCTCTGAGGCTCCAAATGTTTCAACTCTGATCAACTGATGAACTTTAAACTGAGCTGAGACGCTTTAACATTCAAACATGGATGTGTGTTTAAAGGTAGACGATGTAAAACAAACAGGTTTATGATCATTTAGATGTTAATAGATCAGAAATGTAAACATGTTACTTTAACTCCTCATATAACAGAACACTTTCAGTCTTTCTATTCACATGAATTATGGATAGGGTTGCAAAGGGGTGGAAAGTTTCCGGTAAATTTCCGGAAAGTTTCCGGTAAATTTCCATGGGAAGTTAAGCTAGGGAATTTTGGAAATATTCCAAATTGGAAACTTTCCATGGGAATTAAGGGAATTATGGGAATTTATGGGAATTTATGGGAATTAAATGGGAATTTATGGCAACTGAGGGTAATTTAGTGGAAAGGTATCACCATTTGATTGATTAATTGGATAAAAAAAGTCCACCCCTTCATTAAAAAACAGAACATTATTTTAAGTTGACGATGAAAAAAGGTGCACAATGTCGCTTGATGTCCCTGAGCTGTTGAAGTTATATTAAATTATACAATTATTTATCATTTAATATTAAAAAAACAACTAAATGTTATCATTCTTAATGGTTTCACACACAACTCTGAACATACAACAATGTGTCTGTGAAGCTACACATCCCTGACGGGGGGGTGTCCAATGTATCCTGGTGGAGATACAACTCATAAAATCCAAATTATACAAGATGTTTGTAAAACTATTAGTTATTGTTATTTACTAAGGTGCAAATGATATAACTAGTAACATCAAAGTTCCACTCCTGTCTGTTAAAGTGATATTTACTGTATACATTTAGTTTATTTGGTTTTGACCAGTTTTATTTTTTCCACCATAAGGCTAAATATAGCACTTACACATAAACATATCCCTAAATATATTACCATATAATGTCATCAAAACCACAGGCTCAAAAGTCTGGCTTCAAGTTGTGTGCTCTGGGCTCAAAAGTGTGGTCTAGGATTGTAGAAATCATCTGTGCATGTGATGCAGGAATGCACAGTGCATGTAGGGGGCGTGGTCTCAGATAGCATAGATATTCAACTGTACTGCATGATATCTGGTTGTTTTAGTCAGGATTATGCTAAAATATTATTTTACACAACTATATTTAAGTTCCCTAATAAGAACATACCTTCAGTTTAGTAAATTCCCGGTTTATTCGCGTTAATTCCCGTTAATTCCCATTAATTCCCGTTTATTCCCGTTTATTCCCATTGAAAGTTTCCAAGTTTGAAAATTCCCGGAATTTTGCAACCCTAATTATGGATGATTTCTTTTTGAATCAAATAATTAGAGTTACTGTTTGAAGGTGAGACGATGTCATTTGTGTAAAAACGTTCAATAACAATTCAACTCAAACTGCTTTAACCCTTAAACAGACAACGTGCACCAGGAGATACAGACTCTTTAACTTTCGTGTTGTCCTCCCGGGTCCTTCCTCTGTCCTTCCTTCCTTCTTTCCTTCCTTCCTTCCTTCCTTCCTGCCTTCCTTCCTCAGATCTAAGTTCAGCTGTTAGGGTAAATGTTCCCTCCTTCTGTCCTTTCTTCCTTCCTTCATCTGTCCTTCCTTCCTTCCTTCCTCCCTTCCTTCCTTCCTTCCTCCCTTCCTTCCTTCCTCCCTTCCTTCCTTCCTTCCTTCCTTCCTTCCTTCCTTCCTTCCTTCCTTCCTTCCTTCCTCCCTCCCTCCCTCCTTTCCATCCTTCTTCCTCCCTCCTTCCTTTCCTTCCTTGTTCCTCCCTTCCTTCCCTTCTTCCCTCCTTTCCTTCCTACCTTCCTTCCTTCCTCCCTCCCTCCTTCCTTTCCTTCCTTCTTCCTCCCTTCCTTCCCTTCCTCCCTCCTTTCCTTCCTTCCTTCCTTTAGGTGCAAATGACATAACTAGTAAGGCCTGTTTAAGGGTTAAAGATAAAAAGACAAACATGAGGTCATATAAAGACACAAACAGACTGTCAAAATAGTACAAATATTTAAATGATTCAGTTTTTGACTCTAAACCAGATTTCTCACATCATGCATTTTTAATTGAAATATACGTTTCAACTTGTTCCACTGTGACTCAGTTGACATCATATTACAACATGAACTAATATACAGTTCATATTAATAATTAGTGGATACAGTAACTGTTATTCAGATGTCTGTAAATCTACAACTTATCATGCTGTAAACTCATAAATGTATGTTTTATTACATGTGGATGAAATGAGTGTACTTTAGCCTGGTTGAACATCTGCCACCAAACCCTCACACCAACCTGTCCTGGGGCCCCAGCAGCACAAATGTATTGTTTGACTTTGGCCCCAATTACAGCTAAAATAAGCAGCTATTAAATGTGTGCACTGACTCGTGGCCCCTCACTCTGCGACACACAGACAAGATTAAGTGGTGATCCAGGTCCTGTTTTACTTAATATTGTACTTCAGTGGTGTAAATTCCTAAACAAATCTGCAGCTAATCAAATTATGTACAACCAATTGAAACACAGTGAACCTGGGGTTTGAAGGGGCCCTAAAGGTCTGGGGCCCCGCTGCAGCTGGCCGCAGCCTGGCCGCAGCCTGGCGCTGGTCCATATATGGCTGCTAGAGTTTGTTGAGCTGAGGCTGACACCAAGAATCGGACCAGGAGGCTGATTCTGGGTCATGTACTCAGCCATTTTTAGCCTTTTCTCACTAAGCTGAACTTTAAGAACTTTGTGTCTTTAGAAGAAGTTAGTGTCAGACAGCAGGAGGACGAGGTGGATCCTGGTTGCTGTGGTGTGAGAGAGTTGTGGGACAGCAAGGGAAGAAGTGGTGTTGGTATTATTTAGTTTTTAATTGAGGTTTAGTCAGAATCACTTCTGCAGCTGAAGCCATTCAGTGGTCTGAACCCGCAGCCACGTATCAAACCACCTCACTGTACTCATGTTTTTATACTTCTGGTTCTGTGTTGTTTTCTCAGTTCTGTCTCTTAAACTGACCTGAGACCCACATTTACTCCCCAGAAGTGGACAAAGAATGTTCAACAAAAGCTTATTCTGCTTGTTTTGTATTATAATTAAACAAGTAGTTGAGTGCTGTCAATCAAAGTGCCTCAACCCCCCCCCCCCCCTTCCCCCCCAGTGACTATTTCTATTTATTTTCCTCACAGTAAAAATTGTTTAATCTTCTCTTTTTGTGCCACCATCTGCACTTTTGTTCAGTCAGTGGGGGGGCTCTTTGTGTCTCGTGTGTTTTGCATCACAGTGGCCATCAGCACTAACATTTCATACCAGCTGTTTTAATGTGTTTAATGTGTTTAATGTGTTTAACGTGCTCTGCTGCTGGATTTCTACTTGATTTAGTGAATTTTTCCAAGTGTGAATGAACCACATACTCAAAACACGGTTGGTGGGACGCAGTTGGGACAGAGTTTGGTTCTGATGAAGCATCCAGGCTGTGCTCTCCTCACATATCTGCTTCAGTATTTTATAACGCGGCTAAATGAGACATCAAGAGGTCGGCTGTTCCAAACTATTACACACAATGAGTTCGCTCTCAAAGATCATGGCGGTAAAAAAAAAAAAGGCGCGTTTCCTCGTCAGCGAAATGGGAAAGAAAACATATAAAACAGTGAAGTGAAACTCTACACTGGCTCCGCGCTCCTGATCCACTCCGCAGCTCACCGTGGTTTCCAGCTGACCGGAGGAGCCCAGTTTGAATTGATGGACGTCTGCTGCAGCCAATCGACGCTCGACGTGCGCCAAAGCCGTGTTTATTCCACTTAGCCATCCAATCCGAGCCGTCCGTGGCAGGTGAGTGCGTCAGCAGAGCAGAATGTGAATGTGGGCTGCTGACTGTCAGCGGAGCTCCCATCCCCCCCATCCCGAGCCTGCAATGGCGGCTGGTTTTTAGCCGCTTTGTCCTTCTCATGTTCCGCTTGTAAAAGCCATGTGTACTAAACTCGGTAAGGAAAAATACGTGTTTCATAAGAATGCGTCAGTTCATGAGCACATTCTACTTCTTTTGGCACTTGTCTCATCGCATGTTATGTTATGTCGCACTGCTTTTTTTTTTTCCCTCTCCGGGGCTCTAACAATGGAGAGGCGGGGAGAAAACGAGGCCACCGGCACTGAAGCAGCCTGTTCACACTGATTAACAACACCACGGTGCTTGGCTCGGTGTGATGGAGAGACGTGTGTTTTTGTTGTGTTTGTTTGTTTGTGTGTGTGTGTGTGTGTGTGTGTGTGTGTGTGTCGACCTTGTAGAGCACGAATTGATGTACTGTTATGTAAAAAAAATAAATAATAAAAAAAAAAATACCTCCAGTGTGCGTGAAGAAGAAGTGCGCACATACAGAGAAGAGAGGGAGTTTCTATTTCTAACATGGACGCCAGGAGGAAAGAAAGGGGGAGGAGGAGAGGAGGAGGAGGAGGAGGAGGAGGGGGTGTGATGAGATGAGACATGGTGGCGATGCTCCACTATTACACTCTATGCCTTTCACCTGATTGATAAGTGCAAAGAGAAGAGAGGTGACAGTAAGGTTATTAAAGCAGCTTTCATCCACCAACACTGTCCGAGCCGTCCACATTTCCCTCTCTTTACAGTCTATCTCTCTCTACCTCTCTCTCTCTATATCTTTCTGTCTATCCCGTCGTTTGGCTTGGTGGGCGGGAGCAGCTCTCCGGCGGCGCTGCGTTCCACTCGACCAGATGAACATCAATCAATCAAAGTGTGACAAATACGTCAACCGAGTATTTGACGCGGTGATTCGGTGCAAAGCTGCAAACCGACTTTATTCTCTCGGTTTGAAGCAGGTGTTAAAAGACGACGCTGTAATCCCGTTTAGATTCGGTTTGAATCGGTTCAGGTTGTTGTTTTTGTTGGTTTGTTGGGCAGAAAGAAGCGGGTGCAGTGGCGGACAGGAGGGGGGCGTGGCCTCCGGGTTTTTTAGAAATTCGACCCATTGTTCCACTCCAACGCGCGAGGGAGAACACCTCTGTGGCGCTGCGAGCCAATCAGGGATGATCGAACTCTCCGAGCCCCGCCCACAAGCCTATATATAAGGCTCGGCCGTGAGCAGCTCTGGCCACTGGCACAATATCACTCTGATCGATCCGCCAACCAAGAGGAGAAGGGATTTACTTTATTCAACCTTTCATTTCAGCCGTCCTTTATTTTATTGAACTAAAACAATGGCAGACACACAAGTTGACTCCGGCTCGGATATCTCTGCCAAGGTAAGCCGCATTACTCCTTCACCGTCTCTCACTAAGCCCCTTTTAGGATAGAATAAAGCTTTTCCAGCCTTGTAACCTAGATTTTTTTTATTTTTTTTAAAAAACCTTTCGTCGTCGCTTCGCGCTCATTCCGGCCAAGTGAAGAGCCTGTTGGATGAACCGGGAACCGGGAGGCTGATAAAGATCCTCTGTTCACATCTCTCTTTTTTTTAAAACTGCTGGAAATGTCACTAAAATGAAGCGGGGGGTCTGTGCTCCGCATCATGGAAACAGGCAGCGTTCATTGTCCGGAGAGTAACAGTCAGTCTGCGCGGGTTCTTTGTTTATACAAGCGGCTCGGTTCTCCTCCGAGAAACACGCACATCCAAGCCCCGACGCACAGCCGCCTCTCCAGCGCGCGCTGCACGGCTTTTTGGGCTCATTCTCAGCGGCTCTTAAATCAGCAGAGTTGACGCACATTTATTCCACATCTCAAGCAAAGAGGCTGCGAATTAAAATGTAAAGGTAAAGCCCGCTTTTCTGTCCGAGCTGGGAGAGAAACGTGTTGTCTTTATTAATAGAGCGGTAACGAGCTGCTGAGGCTGAGCAGCGGAGTTAATAAACGGGATTTGTGGAGCTCCAGCTGGGTTAGTAGTGTGAAGTTGGTCCGTTTGAATGGAGACAGACAGAGAGACAGGAGGTGCGTAATTCACACCGATGTCAACTTTCAAAGCTCAACACTTGCAGCCTTTAAGATTATGTGTTTGTTTATGGCTCCGTTTTTGTTTGAAAAGGGCACCGGCGGGCCTGCACCGTCCGACCCGGTTTGTTTACCGACGCAGGAAGGTCGGCGGCAGCTGCTGCTTATTCAGCCTCCGTTTACCGGAGACAGACTCTCACACACAGCGCGCCACGGCTTCCGCTTTTTCTTCAGTATTTTTGGAGCATGTTTGCAGGGCGCGTTTATGTCTCAGGGGAAAAGTTTTTCTTTCTTTTTTGTAATGCAGCCCACTTCTCTCTCTCCGTGTGTGTGTGTGTGTGTGTGGCCAGGCTGTGGAGGTGTGATGTGACGGTACTGGTTTTCCCCCTCTTTGTGATCCGTCACCGGTTGGGCTTTCTCCCTCTAACCGGGACCATCTTTGTGCTATTTTTCTTTAAATGTTAATTTCCGTCCAGTTGGACTTTGGATTAGATCGGGTAAAACTTTAATAGCCCCCGCGGGGGGAGAAAAGGATCCAGCCTTTAGATAATAGAGACAGCAGCGAGCCGCGGAGGTGAATAATTATGAGTGATTATAACAAATGAACATATGGAGAAGGTGGAGAGGGAAAAGTTGGGGGGTGTCTGGCATTAACGCGGATAATCCGGGGTGCCTGTTCACACTATTTATAGTTGTGGAGCATTTTTACGCACAAGCGCCTTTTTACGCACAGCCAGTCGGTGTGTCGGTGAGTTGAACTGAGGCTCATTTGTCTCGTGCCAAGGAGCCGCTGATGCTCCTAAACAGCTTAATGGATTTTAACCAATAAGATTATGTAAAGCAATGAATCAATAACAGTGTATATGTGTGTGTGTGTGTGTGTGTGTTTGATGGCTGTGAACGAACGATGTCGACAAAACGAGGAAACGGAGCGCTATTAATAGGCTCGGCGGGCGGTTTTCCGGTCAGAGTGGAGCAGAGAAAACCCCCCTCACGGTGTTTTTTGGGTGGCGTGTTTGCAGCTCCAGCTTTATTTTGCCTTATTTTCGTTTTTCTCGCCTGCCATGTGTCGTCTTCTATTGTCCTTTCCAGCCTCCGTTACAACAAGCGGCCAGCAGCAGCAGCGTGCCTCCTCCTCCTCCTCCTCCCTCACAGCCCCCCCCCCTCCTCCTCCCCCTGCTCCTGCGCCCTCCTGTGTTATTTTAAACGGAGCGGTGCATCCTGGGTATTGCAGTGCCTCTCCCGGGCGTGTCTCGTGACATATGGCGGCGTCGGCAGCCCGCGGAAGACTACAATACCCAGAGTGCCCCGGGGGCCACATCAAAGTATCAGATTACAACACATTAGAGGGGATGGAGTGGGAGGAGGAGGAGGACGAGGGGAGGATCTGCAGAGACCAGTATGGTGTTTTAAATAAGAAGGCTTCATTCTGACACACAGGGCTGGAAACTACAACTCCCAGCATGCACTGTGGCTGCTCTAACTAGGCCATTAGGTAGAAGGGCAGGTGAAGCACAAGTTTTAAATGCAGCAGCCGAAACTGAAACTCTAAAATATTTTAAAAACTTTTCTAACTTTTGATTGTTTTTAAATGTGTCTCCATCAGGACCTGAAGGAGAAGAAGCTGGTGGAGGAGAAGGAGAACGGCAAAGATGCTGCAACCAACGGAAAGGTAACACACCTGCTGCTACTTCTTCTTCTTCTTCTTCTTCTGCAACTTTATAAAAAAATAAGTTACATTTTAATATTAGTGAAGCTTCGGTGACGCTGACTCTTATTTTTGTCGTTTCCAGGAGAACGATGAGAACGGCGAGCCCGACGTAGACGACGAGGAAGACGAAGAAGTTGATGAGGAAGACGAGGAAGATGATGGAGAAGGTGCGTGGGAGGATTTTTTTTAATTTAACTTGTTTTTATTTCCTTTTTTTAAAAACTTCTCTAAAGTCTCACTGTGCTCTGCTCCTTCGTCCTGCAGGCGATGAGGAAGACGAGGAGGACGATGACGACGAGATCGAAGGCGGCACAAAAAGGGCAGCTGAGGACGACGATGACGACGACGAGGTGAGACGAAGACTTCACACCAGCAACCAATCAGACTCCTCTAAAAAAAAACTTCCTCTCCAGCTTTCTAACTCCTCTTCATCGTCTTCTTCTTCTTTCAGGACGACGTCGAAACCAAGAAGCAGAAAACCGACGATGACGATTGATGCGTTTCCCTCTTCGGCGCCATCCTGCTGAACCACTTCCTGATTCTTCACCTCTGACCGTTTTTTTTTTTTTCAAAATGAAAAAGTCACAGGTGGAGGGGCTGGAGGACTGATTTAAGATAAAAAATAATAATAATTGAAAAAAAAAAAATCCAACATGGTCATTAGCAAGTAGAGTTCAACAACATCACACACACACACACACACACACACACACACACACACACACTCGATCTCCCCTCAAAACTGCGACAAATTTTCTAGAGGAACTCGCCACCACAGCGCAGACGCAGAAATCCGGCTTCTCAACAACAACAACAGGAAAAGGAGAATTTGTTTGTATTTTTATTTACATTTTATATTTTTGTACATATTGTTAGTGAGGAGGGGGGGGGGGGTCCAGTTTCTCTCTCTCTCGGCAGCAGCAGCAGCAGCGATCTCGTCAGACCAAAATCGGTGCTTCTTTAACAAACGACAAAAAAAACAAACAGATTTTACTTACTTGGTTGACCATGTTACGAAATCTCAACAGATACTAGAGAAAAAAAAACCTGTTAAAAAAAAGAAAAGCATTGAAAAGACAAAAACCTCTTCAGCCGTTGAACTCAGAGCATTCCAGTAAATTTAATGTATGTACTTTAGCTGTACCATAACTAGTTTGTTTGTATGGGAGGGTAAGGCCAAAGAAAAGAGCCTCTTTTCTTTTTCCTTTTTTTGTTTGTTTTTTTTTGTTTTTTTGTCAGCGACTTTTTTTGTTTTATGACGGCCTGTTTTGATGTATGTGCGAAGTTTGTTGTTTGACAATAAACCGGACTTTTATTTTGTGAGTTGTACTTTGTATCTCTGCTGGTTTCTTCCTCTTCCTGTCTCCTTCTCCTTCTCTCTCTCTCTCTTCCTGCTGGTGGCGACGGAGGATGACGCTCAGGTGGAGAGGTGAGCTTCACCTTAGCAGGAAGTTACTTTTAGTTTAATATAATTTTTTAATATAGTTTTTTCATTTCTATTTGAATTTAACAGCAAAATATAGAAGATTAAACCCTCTTCCTCTTTATAGGACCTCTACCTGAGAACATATAAAGAGAAACATGACTGATAATGATTAAGTTCATTTAAGTAACTAGAGATTTAACACACACTATCATTTCCATTTCTATTTCACAGGCAGATGAAAGGTATAAGTAGTAGAAATATGATCATGAATGTAGTTAAATTAACTGAAAGTAACTAAATACAGATTTATACATTTCTGTTGGTACTTTACTGCATTTCACAGAAAAGCTATTGTATAAACTATAAAAAGATGAAATCCTCTTCCTATTTATAGTGCTATTATAACAATATAAGTAGTAGAAATATGAGTTAAATGAATTGAAAGACTCACTAATGTGGTGCAAAGTAACTAAATACATTTACTCAAGTACTTAAATACAGATTTAACATATAAACATCATTTCAGTTTCTGTTGGTACTTTACAGCATTTCACAGGCTTTAAATCTGACAGCTGAAGTTTTATAGATTTTAATAAAATAAGTGTATAAATGATATGAGATAATATATATAAGTATCCTCTTTATGGGACTTGTAGCTGTTTAATCGGTATAAGTAGAAATATAACTGATGATGATGATGATGATAGTTATATTAACAGAATGACTCACTAATGATGGAAAGTAACGAATTATAAACTGTAACTGGAAACTGATAGAAATACATTTACTCAAGTACTGCACTAAAGTAATATTTAGAGGTACTAGTACTTTACTGTAGTACAGTTTGAGGTACTAGTACTTTATTGTAGTACAGTTAGAGGTACTAGTACTTTACTGTAGTACAGTTTGAGGTACTAGTACTTTATTGTAGTACAGTTAGAGGTACTAGTACTTTACTGTAGTACAGTTTGAGGTACTAGTACTTCACTGTAGTATAGTTAGAGGTACTAGTACTTTACTGTAGTACAGTTTGAGGTACTAGTACTTTATTGTAGTACAGTTAGAGGTACTAGTACTTTACTGTAGTACAGTTTGAGGTACTAGTACTTTATTGTAGTACAGTTAGAGGTACTAGTACTTTACTGTAGTACAGTTTGAGGTACTAGTACTTCACTGTAGTATAGTTAGAGGTACTAGTACTTTACTGTAGTACAGTTTGAGGTACTAGTACTTTATTGTAGTACAGTTAGAGGTACTAGTACTTTATTGTAGTACAGTTAGAGGTAGTAGTACTTTACTGTAGTACAGTTAGAGGTACTAGTACTTTACTGTAGTACAGTTTGAGGTACTAGTACTTCACTGTAGTATAGTTAGAGGTACTAGTACTTTACTGTAGTACAGTTTGAGGTACTAGTACTTTACTGTAGTACAGTTAGAGGTACTAGTACTTTATTGTAGTACAGTTAGAGGTACTAGTACTTTACTGTAGTACAGTTTGAGGTACTAGTACTTTATTGTAGTACAGTTAGAGGTACTAGTACTTTACTGTAGTACAGTTTGAGGTACTAGTACTTTATTGTAGTACAGTTAGAGGTACTAGTACTTTACTGTAGTACAGTTTGAGGTACTAGTACTTCACTGTAGTATAGTTAGAGGTACTAGTACTTTACTGTAGTACAGTTTGAGGTACTAGTACTTTATTGTAGTACAGTTAGAGGTACTAGTACTTTATTGTAGTACAGTTAGAGGTAGTAGTACTTTACTGTAGTACAGTTTGAGGTACTAGTACTTTATTGCAGTACAGTTAGAGGTACTAGTACTTTACTGTAGTACAGTTAGAGGTACTAGTACTTTACTGTAGTACAGTTAGAGGTACTTGTACTTTACTGTAGTACAGTTAGAGGTACTAGTACTTTCTACATTTATTGAACAGCTTTAGTTACTTTTCAGATGCAGATTTGACTCAATGGAAAATATAACAAGCTTTTAAAATCCAACACATTGTTAAAGATGAAACCAGTCAGCAGTGTGTAGTCGGCTCACAGTTCAGATGTCTATGAGTTGTTAACAGCTCCACCAAATACTGATTCTTCCCTCTAAACTTCTCACATGCTTTCATTTCAATAAATGTTCAAATGATCCAATATTTCAGCAACAATCAAAGATTAGAGAAAAAGTCCAAAAACTGAAAACACATTTGTGAATCAGAACTTTGTTTTTTCTTCTTTCCCATTAATCATCTCAGCAGCCCTCACATTTACCTGCTGACCCTTTGGAGGGCCCCACCCCTAGGTTGGGAACCACTGGACTAAACTAGCTAACTGTATATAAAGTAGTGTAAACTAGCTAACTGTATATAAAGTAGTATAAACTAGCTAACTGTATATAAAGTAGTGTAAACTAGCTAACTGTATATAAAGTAGTATAAACTAGCTAACTGTATATAAAGTAGTGTAAACTAGCTAACTGTATATAAAGTAGTATAAACTAGCTAACTGTATATAAAGTAGTATAAACTAGCTAACTGTATATAAAGTAGTGTAAACTAGCTAACTGTATATAAAGTAGTATAAACTAGCTAACTGTATATAAAGTAGTATAAACTAGCTAACTGTATATAAAGTAGTATAAACTAGCTCCACCTCCAGCAGCCACAACAGTAACATGCTGCTCTAACACTGATGCTTCACTATTAATAATCTATGATGTCATATGTAGGCTAGTAGAGTGAATGACTGTCTTGGTTCTTTTACTGCAGTAAAGGAAGTGAGTTCAGTCTGGTTTCCTGTCAGTTAAAGTATCTAATAAACCTGCTGCTGAAACTTTATACAAACAGTTTATCTGAGAGTAATTTCTTTGCCCACATGAACATACTGTGTGTGTCTGTGTGTGTGTGTGTATGTGTGTGTGTGTCTCTGTGTGTGTGTCTCTGTGTGTGTGTCTCTCTCTGTCTCTGTGTATGTGTGTGAGAAGAATAAAATAAAATCACACAGACACGGTTTAATGTGTTTTATTATAAATTATAACCACTTTGTATATTTTCTATTCAGTTTGCTGCACTGTTTCTTGAGGTTTAGGGTTTTTAAAGGTTCAAATATTCAATCCTTTACCAGAAAAAGACACATTTTGTGCAGCAGCAGTTTTATATATTTGACTTTAGTGTGACTGTAATCAGAAATGAACCTTTGGTCCCGGTCGCGTTAGGAAAACAGTTTGCAGTGAGTTTTTTTCTCCCTGTCAGGTCAGGACAAACATGACGGAGCCTGAAGAGAAGAGGAGGATCTGATCTGTGTTCAGTCATGTCTGCTGCAGCCTGCAGGCCCCAAAACTAGCAGAGGAAGGAATGTTAGAAACACTGCAGCGACACACGATGACCCTAACCTGCAGACACACTCACTGCCTGCACACACACACACACACACACACACACACACACACACACACACACACACACACACACACATATATACATACTGCCGTCAACACTCACATCCTATAGTTAGGAATATACACACACATATATACATATATGTATGTAATGTTACTGAGATAATGCTTATATAATATTATCTGTTTGTATTCATGCGTTGTTTGTTTTCTTTGTAATATTTAATATTATTTAATTATATTGAATATTATTTATATTAATATTTTCTTTTATTTCTATTATTTTCCCTGACATTTTTTAAATGATTTTCTTTTCTTTTATCTAATATTTCTTTTCTTTTTTTAGTTTCTTTTATTTTACCTAATACTTTATTTATGTTGTTTTACCTGATATGGTTTTTATTTGCCTATTTTATTTATTATTATTATTTTTTTATTTTATTATTTTTTGTTTATTTTATTTAATTTATTTTTAATTCAATTTAATTTTTTAATTTTTTAAAATTATTTTATTTTTTTAATTTTTTAATTTTTATTTATTTATTTATTTATTTATTTTTATTATATTTTATTTTATTTATTTTTTATTTTATTTATTTTTATTTATTTTATTTTATTTATTCATTTACTTATTTATTTATTTTTATTTTATTTTATTTTAACATCATATTGTTTTGCATGTTGTTGTTTCTCCACACCGTTATATGAGGATTCCTCTTCAACGGTCTTTCAAGGTAAAATAAAGATGAATTATAATGTTATTATATAATAATATTACAGTGATAATTATGTTATTATATAATAATGTTATTATATATTAATATCACAATGATAATGATGATATTGTTGTGCGTGCGTCTCAGTCTGCTGCAGCTTAACATTCAGATGTCTGAGTGTAAAACCTAAAATCCTGCTTACCTCCGCAGGTGGTCTGGATCTGTGCTGGTTCCCCCTGCAGCTCTCACATGGTTCCTCCCAACACTGAGCAGCAGAGCTGATGGGCCGGTCCATCCCTGCAGACAGGGGGGGGTGTTTATCTACAGGGAGAGGTTATTAATCCTGTGTCTGTCCTGCTGCTGCCTCTCAGCACACCTGAGTCTGTTTCTTCCTCTTTACACTCAACAGTGATGAAGGTCAGAGCAGCTTCAGTATCATCATCTTCATCATACATATGAGGATGACTATTTATGGATTAATTAGTTTTAAGAGACATATTCTGGTAGCTCCGCCCCTATCAGTGTAATTACTACATGCACCAGAAAAGGGGCGTGGCCTCATGTTGACTATCCACCACCAGTATAACGCTTTATCTTTAATTTAATTTAATTTAATTTAATTTATGTATCTTTAAGCTCTGAATATAGTACGGCCCTGTGTTGTGTTCACGATTTCACCATGAATTATAAAGTCACAGTGGTATATTATTATTATTTTATAGTCGCAGTAGTAGTAGTAGTAGTAGTAGTAGTAGCAGTAGTAGTACTAGTAGTAGTAGTACTAGTAGTAGTAGTACTAGTAGTAGTAGTAGTAGTAGTAGTAGTACTAGTAATAGTAGTAGTTGACAGTAAAAGGAGGGAAGCTCACCTCAGGGCAGCAGGAAGGGAGGGAACCATTCAGCCAATCACACTGGGGGATGATTGGGGGCCAGATGGAGAGAGCCAGGTTGGGAATGAAGCCAGGACAGCAGGA